>CAUYQU010047231.1:0-31761 GCA_963574635.1 Cheracebus regulus | reverse complement strand
TAACACATATCTGGAAAAGTGCAAGTATCATTGAACTTTCACAAATTGACTATATTCATGTAATCAGCACCAAGATCGAAAACAAAACAGCATCACCAGCCCCCAGAAGATCCTCTTTGTAGCAAATTTCAGATTTTTATTTTGAATTTCCTATTGTTTTGAAGTTTTGTTTGTGTTTTCAAAATCATATTTTTCATGATATTGCTTCCTAACATTCTAATTTATTATCAAGCAAAATGACAGCTGTTTTGATTTTTCTGTTTTAAAGGAAAGGATGGGATTTTGAGAACATGGGTAAAATAAAGAATGCATGTAAATATCTTACTCACTATGGCTCTTAAGATTTCAATTGCTGGAATTTCTGTATTAAGTCCACTTGAATATTGACCAAAAACATCTGGGAGGAAAATTGTATTTAGTCCATTTCTCTTTTGTAACACAGGAATGAGGTTATCTTTCTCCTTTTTTGCAGCTGGCCAAAGTTGAGGATTCATAGGTGAATTGTCATAGTCCCACCTTTCCTTATGGGGATTTTTATTTTTAAGGACTTTAAAAAACTGGTGAATTACAATTTGTTGACTTTTCCCAGTCATCAGAGTTGTGCTTGCCAAAGACTTCTGTAACAGGAAATTTGCCAAGATGGGATTAGCAATTTGTTTGGAGAAAGGGCATAGGAAATATTTAAAATTTGAAGGTGAAAAGATCACAGACGAGGTTAAGTACAAGTAAAAAAAAAAAAAAGAGATGAGTATAGGATATAGGCTTCCTGAGACTGTTTCTCTTTGAATATAAGGCAGGGAGAAAAAAGATCTCCTCACTCAGTTCAGTGAAGAAATATTAGATGAAGGTTTTATTCAGCTGGTTCCAAAACCTATGTCAATGACTGTACTCAGAGGTATGTATCTGGTTCTTTTAATGTGAAACCAAATGCACAGGAAAAATGAGCGAGAACAAACTCAAACACAAAATACAAACTCCTAAATACAGGATTCATTCTCCCAAGAGAATATGACAACATTCTGAAATGCAAGAATGCTTTAGAAAATTCAACTTTATGGCTTCTATATCTGAATGGGGGACTTGGCTCTATGAGCCTATTATTGGAATAGACAAGCCTGAGATGCCATGTGAAACAGGCTGTTCTGATGCCAGAGGGCATGTTCTTATCATGAAGTAACTCTGCTTCTTACCTAGAGCTCAGCAGAAATAGAGTATGACGAAGGAATTCTATACCCAGCTAGAGTGTCATATTTATGTCAAGACAACAGGAAGATATTTTAACATATGCAATGCTGGCATCTCTTCCAATAGAAGTTTACTCATGGACTGGGCATGGTGGCTCATGCCTGTAATCCCAGCACTTTGGGAGGCCGAGGAGAGAGAAACACTTGAGATCAGGAGGTTGAGACCAGCCTGGCCAACATGGTGAAACCCTATGTCTATGCCTAAAAATTGCAAAAACTAGCCAGGCATGGTGGCATGCACCTGTAATTACAGCTACCTGGGAGGCTGAGGCACGAGAATCACTTAAATCCAGGAGGCGGAGGTTGCAGTGAACTGAGATCACACCATTGCATTTCAGCCTGGGCAAGAGAGCAAGACTCTGTTTCAATAAAAGAGAAAAGTTTACTGGTGGATGGCATTTAGGTCATAGAAAAATTATTCAAAATGTGACATTCCAAGTATTGAAATAAATTTGTCATGAAAATATGTTGAAATTGTTAAGTAGGACTAAATTCTAAGCACCACGAAGGGACAGTTACTAATAAAAAATGAAAAGATAAATATAAGATTTTTAAAAAGTACATTTTGAAAAAAATTTTCAATATGAAATTTACATAAAATGTAATCATATTCTTGTAAATACTTAAAAATTATAAATACTCATAGCTATGTTTATTGATGAAATTGAGGCTAATTAATTAAGTGAAATACAGGTTTATAGCTAGTTATACAGATGGTTAATCCATAGTCCATTTTCTACTTGGAGTTTTTTTTTTAGTATTATACTTTAAGTTCTGGGGTACACGTGCAGAACATGAAGGTTTGTTACATAGGTATACATGTGAAAATCCACAGACATCTTTACCATTGAAAACTTGATGATTATCTGCAACAAATTTAAGAACTGCAGCTTCACAGCCTATTTGGGTGAAAAAATAAAATATATCAGGTATAGAAATGCTCAATTTACTGGTCCAAAAAGATTTCGGATGATTAAGGCACTCGGGACAGTGATTAAGAGCTTGTTAAGAATGACGCAGCTGTTTGCTAGGAACAAGTGATAAAACTGCAACCATTGCTGGAGCAAAATGTACATGCCACCATCCATGTACTAAAAAGGTGGCTTTTACTTGTGTGCTGGAAAATTACTATAAAAATTTAACATTTTAAGTGTTTTGCAACATCTTTAATACATTAATTGTAACTTCCTGCAGGAATAATTAGATGATTGATAGAGTTGGTAATTATAGCTTCAGGTACAATTGTGACTTTTCAGATGACGCTCTGAGCATGATCGATGGATCTCTTCTGCGTTAAGTGATTTCATTAACTTCCATTACTTCTGTCTCATTTTTAATAGACTGAATTTCTTCTCATATTAGAAAAAAAATTTCTCATAAGTGTGGTATAAAAATGTAAAATATGTGACATCATCAAACATATATAGACACTGAATGGTTGTTTAGATTATCTGCAAATTACAATGAGACTGTGGAAATACTTATATGAAATACGTGGTTCTGCATAATACTCTTTTGGCAAAATTTGCAAAAGTAAAAAAATTTGAGTGAGAAGGTAATGGAATGGTTACAAAAGAAACATCATTTTGGACCAAACCATGTTATTTAGGGATCATCTCTTTTTTTTTTTTTTTTGAGATGGAGTTTCACTCTTGTTGCCCAGGCTGGAGTGCAATGGCGTGATCTTGGCTCACTGAAACCTCTGCCTCCTGGGTTCAAGTGATTCTCCTGCCTCAGTCTCCCAAATAGTTGGGATTACAGGCATCACCACCATCCCCAGCTAATTTTGTATTTTTAATAGAGATGGGGTTTCTACATGGTGGTCAGGCTGGTCTTGAACTCCCAACCTCAGGTGATTTACCCACCTTGGCCTCCCAAAGTGCTGGGATTACAGGCTTGAGATACTGTGCCTGGCCAAGGGATCATCTTTTTAAACTAAAAACTTGTTAGTACCTTCTGAAAAAATTATAAAACATCATAATTTCATTCATGACTTTTCAAAATATTTTTCAGAATATTTTTTATTTTGGGTGTCTTCTTACCTGGAAAAGAAAATGACTTTATAAATATTGTTTCAGGAAACTTCTCAGAACTTATTAGGTTGAAGCATAAACTATTTCCTCCTTTTATTTAAAATAAGCCACAACAAAATACCCATGCTGACATTAATAAACTATCTCTCATTCAATGAGATTCACTTCTCTTTAAAACATTTGGTGAAAATATTGAAGATATCTGGTGCATTCTTCCTCAAAGACCTATTAGGAAAACGTGGTATACTAAAAAAATTAAAACAATCACCTTGAACATTGGGATGTGCAACACTGATATTCAACAACTAATATTTTCTCTGTTTCCCCTGTCTTTCTGTGTGTATGTGTGTGCCTGTGTGTGTGTCTGTGTATGTGTCAGATTTTGCTAAACCTTTTGAAGTTAAGTTGCATTTAACACAATAGTTCCCCCACATATTATACTTCAGAAATAAGACCTTTGTTCTACATGACCACAACCAGTTTGCACACTCAAGTAAATTAGCAATAGCTAATGTGTTTTCTTTTTCAGTTATTGAATTGAGTAGAGCTCTGAGTTAGTGGGGAAATAATAATTCTAAACTCTTCAGCTCTGAGGTTCTAGCATTCTGCCATATTGTACAAAAACTGGTGCAAGCTTCATGTTTTGATTATTTGTTCTTTTACATAAAATGTTCTTAAGTTTGAGTATGTCAGTGGTATTGGAGAGAGAATAAATGGACTTCATTGTCAGGTAGATCTGTGTTCCAGTTCTCCTATGCCAGTTGTATGTGGTATTAGGCATGATTTTAATTTTGTTAACCTGAGTCTTCATATAAAATAAGGATCACAGAATAATACCTACACTTTCTTATATAATTAGAGAGGATGTGAAAGCATTTAAGGAGATGGAGTTGCATAGCAGAAAGAAAAATACAATTGTGGAACCAAATTGATCTGACTTTAAAATATAGACACACCATATATTGGATTGTGGGCCAAATCCTTAAAACTCTATGACTTTCACCTTTACTCCTGTTATTTATATTTAATGTTTAAAAGCATTTATTGTTAATCAGACCCTTTGCTTTTGCTTCATTTTTTTTTTTGTCTTCTGGCTATTGTTATTGCTGGATGAAATGGGCCAGTTGTTCCATGTCGATTTATAAATGTATCACTGGAGTCTAAGGCACTTTTAAAATATGACCATCTTTAGTGTGCCAGTATGGAGTATTCATTCCTTTCTGGAAAATGTAGTGCATTTGTACATTTAATTCAGGCATCTGATTCACATGCTATTGAAAACTATTACCAATGTGAGTTTCATCTCAAAGTCAATTTCTTAATCAATATTATGTATTTTGTTGTTGTTTCTCCTAGTAAGTGAGTTGGTAGACTACACACACACACACACACACACACACACACACACAGATATGTGTATGAATACATATACATTGAATATACACACACACGTATATATACATACATATACACACACGTTTGTTGTTTTGTCTGTAAAAATCTGTCTTGAGGTTCATGCAAACAGGATCCTAAGATTTTCCCCAGATATGACCTTTTATTGTCTCCTCTCTTTGAGTGTGAATAAAACCTGTGATCATAATGGAAAGCCACTTCCATGATTATGTTACTAATAGGTTGACTTTAAGAGGTGATTAGAGCCAGGCTTAGTGGCTCATATCTATAATTCCAACATTTTGGGAGGCTGAGGTGGAAGGATTGCTTGAGACCAGGAGTTTGAGACCAGACTGAAAAACATGGTAAGACCCTGTCTTTCAGCCAGGTGTGATGGTGTGTGCCTGTAGTTCCAGCTAGTAGGGAGGCCAAGGTAGGAGGATTGCTTGAGTCCAGAAGGTCAAGGCTGCAGTGAGCTGTGATCATGCCTCTGCATTCCAGCATGGACAACAGGGTGAGACCCCATCTCAAAAATAAATATATAAGATAAATTTTAAAAATTAAAAAAATTAAAAAGAAATGATTAGGTAATGAGGGCTGTGTCATCATAAATGGATTAATGCCATTATTGCAGAAGGGGGTAGATATTGAGGGAGTGAGCTCCTGATTGAAAGGATGAGTTCAGCTCAATTTTCTCCCTGTTTTGTTTGTTCACTTCCACCTTTTGCCTTCTGTTTTGAGATAACCCTTGCCAGATGCTGGCACTATGCTCATGGACTTCCCAGACTCCAGAATCATGAGCCAAATAAGCTTTTATTCTTAATATATTCCCCAGTCTGTAGCATTCTGTTATAGCAGCAGAAAGTAGACTAAGACACCACCCAAACAAGATATGGATATTGTGATACCTAACTACTACACTTCCTTTCTACTCTCTCAGCCCTTATGCAATCGTTTCCACCCATCCTTAGAATGAAGATCAGAGGCACCATGGAGATCCCATGTCAGACAGCCTGAGTGTCTTGAGGGAGTCAATTCTCTCACCTCCCAAGTATAAAAGGCACTATGTTTTATTGGCGCAAGTGTTATGTTGTGGTCAATGAGCTTTAAGGGCTGGACGTGTGAAGAAGTAAGGGAGATGCTCTGATATTACAAAGTATGAAGACTTGCTAAAAAAATAGATCATCAGAGATCAACAACTTTATCAAGGTTGTGCTTCTTCTCAGCTCACTGCAGCAAGAATGACAGACAGCAATGAATGGAGATTTTTAATATTATCATCCTGGGAACCTGTTAAGTTCTAATGGTATTAAAATAGTAAAAATTGGTTGAATTCCTGTAAGGTGCATCTTGTCATAAATTAGTTGACTCATTAAGGCTCCAAACTTTTAAAATAACTGCAGCACTTTCTAAACTTGGGCTCAAGGAATTTTAAGAGAGGGATTTGGTATTCTTACACGTCATTTATTATTGTCATTTATTATTCGGTTTCTACTTGGTGCTTCCATACCTCACTGCTTTTATTTTTCTTTTTCTTAACTCAACACAATGAATGCCTTATAAATTTTAAAGGAAGCAAAGGGAATACCAGTGATTAAGAGAGAGCCTATCCTTAAATTTGCAAAGCAATAATGCTGTTGGCATTTGAGCCAAGGCTGTAAAAATCTACTTTAAAATGCTTCCTGGTTCAGTATTTGCTGTATCCATCAGTGGTTTTTAAATTGAATTACTGTGATTCAAATAAACACATTTCCTAGAGGAGAAAGAACATAAAGCTTTAAGTGAAAAATAGTTCAATTTAGGACCTGGTTTCATTTCTTAATGTCTGTGAATTTGAACATGGTGTTTAACTTTTCTTGGTTTCCATTCCATCATCTCTGAAATAGCTACACCTACCCAACAGGGTATCAGTAAAGATTCAGTGAGATGAGGGAAGTGAGATACATTTGTGTACTGCTGAGTGCCTCAAAAACAGAAAGTTTTGACTTTATTATAGCGTTCGTATGTCTGAAATACCATGTTTTCAGCATACACGATTATTTAATGTATGTTTAATACACTTTCAACACCAGTCCAATATTTTTAGCATATGTGGTATCATAATGCAAAAAAAAAATCTAAGATATCCAGTTTTTATAGTAGTTTGGCAAACTTTAGACTTGCAGTAAATCTTTGTATATTTCTGGGCTGGGTTATTTATAGCAACCAAATGTTAGCTGTGTAAGTAAGAAAAAGCAAATGTAGCCTCCCACAACAAAGAAACTTCAAGCCCCAAATGTCACTATGGCCAAAGCTGAGAATCCCTGCTTTAAATTAAATTAATTAATTGTAGAATAGCTGCTAATTGTCATTATTGCATAAGTGCTAGAGTGAGGTGTATGGAGTGTTGCTGGTTCCAAATAATATAAGAAATTCAACATGACTTCAAGGAGCATATGATTTATCAAAAGATCATCTTGTGGGATCAACAGGAGTTTTGTTTTGCTTCTGGGTATGACAGAGGAAGGCAGAAAGAAGATTTAGGTCTGGACTGAGATAGGATCTCCCCATTCATCAATTCATTTAACAAGCATCCAAAGAGTTTATATTGTACAAAAGTAACAACAGATTAGCAAAATCTGGAAAGTCCCACGGTATACAGAAAATCTGGGATGATTTAGTTATTTCTCTACTGTCAGTATCAAAAGCTACTGATCTGAAATCTGGGAATGTCAAGCACTTACCGTGTGTGTCACAAAATAAAGTGAGAAAAAAATAAAAAGCTTTTAATCTAGGAAGCACCAACTAATATGGAAAGTTTTCATGCTGATAGTTCATCGCACAAAGCTAGAAGAAGGCCAAGATTCTCCTGACCATTCTGCAGAGTCCAGATTGTTTCTCTCACTCCACGTGGATCATTTTGGGTGGCTGTTTTGCTTTTAACATCCAGACACTGAGTATATTGCCTTAATAGAATCACTCTGAAATAGTTCTTGGACTAACCCATTGAATTAACGTGTCATACACCATTACCATTAAGGAAGTCTCTCTTCTACTGCTTGATATACAGTGCTTAAACTCTCTCCAGTTTGGACTTAGAAAGTTATATATTTTCCCAAAGTATGCTTACCCTAAGTGTCATCATATAGTTTTGAAAAATCAATCAATGAGAATCACAAGGCCATGTTAATACATGCACATATATTAAATTGGGGTAATGACATTTGGGATTAGAGATTTAAAAATATGTATATATCATTACAACATAGGTTTTAGCTTCAATGCTGTGAACTCAATGTTTATGCTTCTCAATGATTTTTAAGTGCTATTTATTTTTTGGCTGCTTTTAATTCTTTCTCTTGGGATAGCACAGTGCAAAATCGTGCTCAGTTTAAGAATTCTTTCAAATGTTTGAAAATAATTACTTGTATCCATGTTTTCTTTTGAACTAAAAAACCTGGGCAAACTAGGCTTTTTCTTATGCAATAGTCATGCGATGACATTTCCTTTCATTAATTTTTTATTTTTGTTTTTAAGAGCCTGCCAAAGATGAGTCAAATACCGTTCAACATTCACCTTAGGGAAAGCTCTTTATTACCCGTCTGTTAGGACCCCTCACCAAACCACAGACGGCGCCATTGAATTATCAGTTCTAGTGTAGATGAGCCATGAGAATAAGGGTGCATACAGATAATTGCTTTTTTTGGCATATGGATGGAAAAACTGTTGTGGTACACTCCTCAATGCCCTGAGGACCAGGATGTTAGGTGCAGGCTGATTTTTGCTTGATTGGTGTTTTCTTCTCATGTACTCATCACTTCATTTAATGCCTGAATCTGAAACCCCAACTCTCACTCATTTGTCCATCTGCCTGTAGAAGGTCTGTGTGGGAGAGGAACCAAGCCAGCCATCTCATAGCAAGAGACATTGTTTTATTGCAGGAAGAAGCGTCTGGCCATGGCTGATAGGTTTTAGACACAGATGGTGGGAGACTCCCTTCCAATAAAAATAACAGACTTTCAGTTAGAAGAAATAAAGTTGGTTCCAGGTAAGAAAGAAAGGAATTTTTATCTGAGCAATACAAGTCCTTTTAAATGATCAACCATTAAAATGAGACAGCAATTGCGTCTTGCTTCTCCCATGAACAATGTATTTATCTCTTGAGACTGCTCTCTATTGCCATGGCAGCTATAAATTAACCTAATAATGCTGCAGTGCACACTATAACCCACACCCTAGCTTGACAATACATAGTCAATCACAAATCAGTGTTATTTCTGTAAACCAGTGAGAATTTCTAACAAACAACTTTGTATCAGCTCACGCCCTGTCCATCTTTTCAGCCTTTGAAATCCAGTCATAACTACTAACCATGAGGGTGTGCATTCAGAGCAATTTGAATTTTTTCTCCTGGGTTGCAATCTTCAAGCTTGGCCAAATTACACTCTCTGCTTATATTAATTTTACCTACACTTTTTCCTTTTAGGTTAACACATGGTACCCTTTATCCATAGGGTCTCATTAAGAGATGAATGATATAAATGCAGCTCAGTGTGTTATAATTAATTGTTTCTGTATATTATGATGTTTTGATATCTTCAATTGCTTCTCTGGCTAGGGAGGGATGCCCCTCGTAGGGTCAGCCAACTCTTAGAGATAACAGAGAGACCAGTCAAGGACATGCCTTTGATGTGTAGACCAACCAGTCCAGAACCTCGGCGCCCCTAGGAAGCCCATATACCCCAGAACGCAATATTCCTCTGCCTTAATCATCCAGGGGCCAAGCAACTACAGGCCATCCCTACAACCCACAGTCTGCAGAATTATTCAAACAAGTCACTCTTAAACAGTTCACCCTGCCCTGTCCTGCCTTTCCCACAGAAACTCCAATAAAAGCATCGCCTTGAACATTCCCTAGCCTCTGTCTACTGCCTCCTGCCCCAAGCTGGTGTCTTTCCCAGGTGGTGCTGTGTAGCACAAATATATTTTATATATAAATACATATATAATGATATATTCTTTATATATAAATATATGTTCTTTATATTTTTTCTCAATGTTAAAATCATATATATTTGTATATTATGTATTTTAATATATATTATATATTTGTATATTATATCTTTTAATATATATTTATGTTATACATTAAAATACATTATATGTTTGCATATTGTATATATTAATAGATAGTACATATTTATATATTAATAAATATATAGTTGTATATTGTATATATATTTTTTAATAAATATATATTGTATATTGTATATTTTAATATATTGATATATTATATAGTTTAATATATATTACATACTTGTATATGGTATATTTTAATATATAGTGTATGTTTATGTTATATCTTAATATAAATATGTATTATATATTCTTTCTTAACTTTTAAAGAATATAGTATAATACCTTAATATATAATATATATATTCTGTCCTAATTTTTGAAGAAAATATAGACTTTGATATGATATATATTCTTTCTTAATTTTTAAAGAATATATATACTTTCACATATAATTATATTCTTTCTTAATTTTTAAAGAAACTATAACCTTGAAAGTTAGAGAAAAATTGACTTTGATATGATATATATTCTTTCTTAATTTTTAAAGAATATATATACTTTCACATATAATTATATTCTTTCTTAATTTTTAAAGAAAATATAACCTTGAAAGTTAGAGAAAAATTGAAAAAAAAATTTACTAGTGTGTGTGTATGCATAATATATGCATATATTATACATATGCATATACATGTATGCATTTATTTTGGGGTGTATGCTGGCAGCAAAGAGTTAAAAAGAACTTGAGGACATTATCCGACTTAGTTTACAAGAGAAGTGATATTCAGGGAGTTGCCTGCAAATGGAAATCTAATATGCTTTTACAAATCCCATTATGAAATCTCCTACCGCTTCATGAAATCAAATCTTCTTAACAGCATTTAATGCTCTCAACCAACTCTCTCAACAAAGGGGAGGAAGGTGCGGGCTGCATCTGGTACAAGCCTGCACTTCTTCTCCTTAATGCCCTATTGCAATTTTGTTTTGTTATTTAAAATAATCCCGTCGTTCTCATTAATTTAATTTGTAGTATATAAATAATACCATTTTAACTTGACATAGCCATATAAGCTAAAAAAATAAAAGTTTCGGCTGCTAAACTTTGGGTAGTGTTGGCGATAGCTGCTCCCTGATTCATGCGGCTCTCTGTCATGAGCTTTAAGAGGAGGTGGAAGACATTGAAGTGCCATGGAAACCAGGTCTGCATCTTATTCTCCATTGCACACAGCACCCTGTGCTGAGCCAACCCAAATAAGCTCACCAGGAGCAACTACTGACTTTTCCAGGGTGCACCTGCTCAGCATTTCAGTGGTCATTTCTCTCCATACACATCCTCCCTCTCTGTTCTCCTTCTTCCTCCTTTCTTTTTTTCCTTTTTTCTTTCCTCGTTTATTTCTTCTCCCCCTGTTCTTTCAAGTTAGCCACTTTTTTTTCACTTTTTATTTTTAAACAAGGTTTTGCTCTCTTGCCCAGGCTGGAGTGCAATGGTGTGATCATAGCTCACCGCAGCCTTGACCTCCTGGGCTCAAGTGATTCTCCTGTCTCAGCCTCCTGAGTAGTTAGGACTACAGATGAGTGCCACCATGGCTGGCTAATTTTAAATTTTTAAAACTTTTTATTTATTTTTGTTATTGAGACAAGATCTCGCTGTTCTCGAACTTCTGGGTTCAAGTGATCCTCCTACCTTGGCCTCCCAAAGCGCTGGGACTATAAGCTTGAGCCACCATGCCTGGCCCAAGCTAGCCATATTAAATCCAACATTTTCTTTCTTTATTTACTTAGTTATTTTAACTTTTCTTTTAAATTTGGGGGCACAAGTGCAGGTTTATTATACAGGTAAACTCGTGTCATGGGGGTTTGTTGTACAGATTATTTCATCCCCCAGCTTTAAGCCTTGTGCCCGTTAGTTATTTTCCTGATCCCTTCCCTCCTCCTAAACTCCCTTGAGTAGGCCCCAGTGTGTGTCGTTACCCTCTGTATATCCATGTGTTCTCATCATTTGGCCTCCACTTATAAGAGAGAACATGCAGCATTTGGTTTTCTGTTCCTGCATTAGTTTGCCAAGTATACTGGCCTCCAGCTCTATCCATGTCGCTGCAAATAACATCATCTTGTTCTTTTTTATGGCTGAGTGGTTCCATAGTTTATATGTACCACATTTTCGTTATCAAGTGTACCATTGATAGGGGTTTAGATTAATTCCATGTCTTTGCTATTGTGAATAGTGCTGCAATGAACATGCATGTACAGGTGTCTTTATGATGGAACGGTTTATATTTCTTTGAATGTATACCCACTAATGGGATTGCTGGGTCGAATGGTAGCTCTATTTTTAGATCTTTGAGGAATCAGTACACTGCTTTTCACAATGAGTGAACTAATTTACACTCCCATCAATAGCATATAAGTGTTCCTTTTTCTCTGCTGCCTCGCCAGCATCTGTTACATTTTGACTTTTTAGTAATAGCCATTCTGACTGGTGCGAGATGGTGTCTCATTGTGGTTTTGATTTGCATTTCTCTAATGACCAGTGATATTGAGCTTTTAGAAATATGCTTTTTGGCCGCATATATATATCTTCTTTTAAAAAGTATCTGTTATGTTCCTTGCCCACTTTTTAATGGGGTTGTTGGGTTTTTTTCTTGTAAATTTAAGTTTATTATAGATGCTGGATATAAGACCTTTTTTAGATGCATAGTTTGCAAAAATTTTCTCCCAGTCTGTAGGGTTTCTGTTTATTCGGTTGATAGTTTTTTTTCCTGTGCAGAAGCTCTTTAGATTCCATTAAATCCAACATTTTAAATCACAATTTCTCATGAAAGTTAGTGAGTGTGGGCTCTAACTCCAATGCATTGGTTTTTTTTTTTTTTTTTTTTATAGTTTCTGTTTTCAGAACATACAGCAGCCCACAAAGCCTGTTGAGCCCGCAGAGCAGACAATGGTTTATAAGTCTATTCAGGCATCTTGAGAGACTTCAGTCTTTCTTCCTGAGATATGAGTTCAGTTAATGAAAATTCAGAGAAGGGACAGAGGTCATTGCTTTTTGGAGTTTTTGGAGTGTTATCTCATAGTTCATGGACTATATAACCTTTCCAGCACTTTTTGCATAGCTTTCTGTTTCGCTGAAAAGATTAAAAGACCAGTTTTCCATTATGAAAGGAAACCCTAATCCCCCTCTTGGAAAGTTACTTGACATGTTGTGTAATTAAAAAGGACAAAAAAACATTGGCTTTTCACTCTATTGAGTTGTAAGAAATAGAAATGGGAATCAACAGATTGGTAATAGGAACTACAGTGAGAAAAAGTGGGTGGGTCTTTGAATGAATAAATTGGAAAAAAAATGGGCCTGACAAAGTTACAACATTTTCTTTGAAGTCTTTTTTTTTTAATGCTCCATTCTTAAAACGTTGAATAAATAAATGTATATTGAAAACCCACAAGAAAGGTTATCATATTCAAATTAAAATTTCAAATTAAACATATTTCAAATTAAAATTAAGCAAAAAATAACAAGATAATGCAATAAGCTTATAAGTGTCATGTCTGGTTACCAGGGGAAAGGGGCAGAGAAATGGGAAGTGACTGCTTAATGGGTACAGGCTTTCCTTTCATGGTGGTGAAAATGTTCAATAACTGCATGGTGTTGGCTGCACAACATCATGAATGTCCTGACTTGTCACAATAACCTGACTTACTGCCTGTATTACTCAGGGTTCCCAAGAGGGACAGAACTAGTAGGATAGATGTCTACATGAAAGGGGGTTTATTAAGGAGAATTAACTCACGCAATCACAAGGTGAACTCCTGCGATAGGCTGTCTGCAAACTGGAGAGGTAGGAAGCCAGTAGTGGCTCAGTCCAAGTCCAAAAGCCTCAAAAGCAGGGAAACCAACAGTGCAGGCTTTAGTCTGTGGCCGAAGGCCTGAGAGCCCACATGGGAAACCACAGGTATTAAGTCCAAGAGTCCAAAGGCTGAAGAATTTTGAGTCTGATGGCCAAGAGCAGGAAGCATCCCGCATGGGAGAAAGATGAAAGCCAGAAGACTCAGCAAGCCAGCTCATCCCACCTTCTTCTGTCTGCTTTGTTCTAGCTGTGCTGGCAGCCGATTGGATGGTGCACACCCTCACTGCGGGTGGGTCTTGCTCTTCCATTCCAACGACTCCAATGTCAGTTTCCTCTGGCAACACCCTCTCAGACACACCCAGAAACAATACTTTACCGGCTATCTAGGCATCCTTCAATCCAATCACGTTGACACCTAATACTAACCATCACACTACCTTAACCTGTTTTCGGCCATTCTTTCTGTAACCAAACAATGATATAAAAGTATTGACCATTGGGTCATTTTTTTTTTTTTTAGTTTTAAAGTATTTTATATGACTCCTGTGCACATGTGTGCACTTAATACATTTTGTAAGCCTTCTTTTTCCTGTTAATCTGTGTACTCTCAGTTTGTTTATAGACTGATTATTGAATTCTAGGGACGAAGCAAAATCTACCCCTTGGCCCTCTGAAGGTTTGCTGTAAATCAGCTCACAAAAGGCAGATGAATCAGAGAAAAGGCACACACATTTATTAACAAGCACGAGGGAGAATTATAGAGGGATATCTACACCAAGCAAGAGGGTGCAGATGTTTATCTGCCCTTCTTCTTAGGTAAAACGGAGATGGGGAGGTGAGGATGATTTTAGGAGGGTAGTACATTATTTTTCCAGTAATTCAATCGGCTTGAAGAGCATACAGCAGCCCACAAAGTCTGTTGAGCCCGCAGAGCAGACAATAGTTTATAAGTCTATTCAGGCATGTTGACCGACTTCAGTCTTTCTTCCTGAGCTATGAGTTCAGTTAATGAAAATTCAGAGAAGGGACAAAGGTCATTGCTTTCTTCTTTGGTGTGTCTAGACTCTGGCAGATGAGGGAACTTCAGAGAACAACTTTATCCTCTGCAACGAGAGAGAGGATTGAGAGACAGGGGCGACAGAGCATCACAGAGAACCTGAGGCTTCTTCTGCAGTTCAGCATATTGAAGCACCATATGGGGTACTGGATTCATGAGTCCCAAAAGAACCTTCAAAATAACAATGTAAACTGCTTTACATGGTCATGAAGAGTTGCAACTTCTGCTATTTAACATGACATGAGAGCCAGGAGGACTTGGGAATGAAATTCTCAACCCGCCTCTTCTTCTAGACTTCAATGCATCCATTTATTAATCTTTCCAGTGAGAACTCAGAGAGAGGCTCACCCCAGAGATGCTGTCAACAGTGCCTGGACCTCTGAGGTCACCAATGGATGTTCAGAGCAAATA
Source organism: Cheracebus regulus (assembly GCA_963574635.1). Classification (NCBI taxonomy): domain Eukaryota; kingdom Metazoa; phylum Chordata; class Mammalia; order Primates; family Pitheciidae; genus Cheracebus; species Cheracebus regulus. The sequence goes on along the minus strand of CAUYQU010047231.1, from coordinate 16,724 downwards.
GCTAATGTACATATAGAGGGAAATGGATATTAATAAACAATTACACTAATTGCAGTCATGGTCAGTGCAATACATGAAATAATTTGTAAGGATTTTAGTGCAGATGGCTTTAGGTAGTACTGTAAATTTTACATGCAATTGTAGTTTAGATATTATTGTAAGTCAAGACGGTGGTTCAAAGTGCAAGTTTTTCTCACATCCAGTCTACTACCCTAATTAGAGGTCTGAAAATTATTATTTTTTTAAATAAATAAACTTTAATTTTTAGAGCAGTTTTAGATTTACAGAAAAAGAGAATGGAGAGTAGAGAGAGTTCCCATATACTCCCATAGAAGGGAAAGTACACAGTTCCCATGTGACATTTTCTTTTTAAAATTATTTTATTTTAATTTTTAATTCTAAGTTTTGTGGGTACACAGCAGGTCACGTATCCCCTTCCCCAGAGTCCTCTCTCATTATTTTTTTACATGATAGGCATATTTAATATCAATTTTAAATCATATTTTACATTATGCTTTATTTGGATTGCTTCTTGTTTTATTGTAAAACAATTTTAAATTTTAAATTTATTTTTATTTTTATGGGATGCATGTGATATTTTGCTACATGCATAGAAAGTAAAATGATCAGATCAGCATTACTGGAATAACCATCATGTAGAACATTTTTTACTCATATGTGCATGTGTTATGATCATTTCAAGGCTTCTTCTCTAGCTGTTTTGAAATCTATAATAAATTATTGTTAACGGTAGTTGCCTTACTGTGCTATTAAATGACATAGTCTATTCCTTCGGTTTTACTCTGTGTTTGTACCTCTTAGCCAACCTCTTTGGATTTCTTCTCCTTTTCCCTTTCCCAGCTCTGGTAAACACCAATCGACTCTCTACCTCCATATAGCCACCACTTTCTTTTTTTTAGCTCCATATATGAGTGAGAGCATGAGCTATTTGTTTTTCTGTGCCTAGCTTACTTACCTTAACATAGTAATCTCTAGTTTCATCCATGTTGCTGCAAAAAACAAGCTTTTGTTCTATTTTTATGACTGAATAATATTCCATCATGTATATATGCCAGTTTTTTTTTAAAAATTATTTTAACTTTTAAAAAAAATTTTCATTTTAATTTGTTGTGGATACATGATAGGTCATGTACCCCTCCAATACACCACATTTTCTCATGGACACTTACGTTGATTCTATAGCTTGGCTTCTGTGAATAGTGCCACAATAAACACCGGAGTTCAGATATTTCTTTCATATACTGATTTTTTTCTTCTGGATATATTTATTTATTTATTTCTATTTATATATATTTATATATCTATTTATTATGTATATTTTATATATTTACTTTTATTTATATATATTTATTGGGGGTATAGATATATATTTCTGTTCTTTTGGATGTATACCCAGCAGTGGCATTGCTGGTCACATGAAGGTTTTACTTTTCACTTGTGGATGAGGCTCTCTACCGTTTTTATGGTGCCTGTATTTTTTTTTTTTTTCATTTTCCATAGTCAGATACTGGGCTTTAAAAATTTTAAAATTTAACCATCAGACATCATGTTTTAAAACGAACTTCAAAATCAGTGCTGACATCATTATTTTTGGCTTCAATTTTACTCATTCCTCTTTCAAACAGCATTGATCAAAAACATTGATTTTTTTCCCTCTAGGAAGATCAAATTTGATAATTTTAAATGCAGAAAGATTCTGTGGTGCAAAGGATTTAAGTTTTTATATTGAATATAAGTATAATCTTTTTTTATTTTGGTGACCTTTCTTAAGTTTCTTATGAGTTTTGCAATTTTTTATGAGCATTAACTAAATGTTATGCACTGATAGGAAAACTGATTGCTTCTCAGTTCATAATTCACCTATCAGAGTTAGTGTCCTTTCCGTAAAAAGAATGTCCTTTTTTCTAAAGTGGCAACTTTAGTTGAATGTATGCACTGTATTCTAACCTGCTATGGTTTAAACGTCTTCTGCAAAGTTCATATGTTGAAACCTTGATTCCCATTGTGTCAATATTGGGAGGTGGGGCCGAATGGGAATTGCAGGAGTGGGTTTCTTAGAAAAGAAAGGGTTTGGTTCCCACTTGCGCTCTCTCTTGCCCATGTAATGCCTTCTGCCATGTCATGGCATAGCAGGAAGGTTCTTGCAAGATGCCAGTATTTTGATCTAGGTTTTTCCAGCCTCGAGAATCATAAGCCAATGCATTTCTACTCATTATAAATTACCCAGTCTGTGGTATTTTGTTAGCAGCATAAAATTAGACTAAGATATACCTCTAGGCAGATAAAAAATCTTAGTCATCAGAACACATTCTCCTTTAAGATATTGTCACAGTAAAACCCTCCGGGGCAAAAATTTCGTCAATACTCACTGTCTTTTCCTTCACTACCCAGAATTCACAACAAAAGGATACACAAAGAAAAGGATCTTTTGCTGGGTTTTTGTTTTATTTTCCATATTCTATTTTATTAATTATTTTTTTTTTTTTGAGATGGAGTCTTGCTCTGTTGCCAGACTGGAGTGCAGTGGCATGATCTTGGCTCACTGCAGCCTCCTCCTCCCGGGTTCAAGCCATTCGCCTGCCTCAGTCTCCAGAGTAGCTGGGACTACAGGTGTGCACCACCACGCCTGGCTAATTTTTGTCTTTTTGTAGAGATGGGGTTTCTACAAACCATGTTGGCCAGGCTGGTCTTAAACTCCTGACCTCAGGTGATCCGCCTGCCTCACCCTTCCAAAGTGCTGGGATTACAGGGGTGAGCCACTCCACCAGGCCATATTCTATTTCAAAAGTGTGTATTTGTATAGCTAAACTACTATACTGTTTACACATTCTGTATATAGCAATTCAGATTTTAGGTGCAGCTCTTAATATTTGAATACTGTGACAGGCACCCTGCAAATCATTATTTCCAGGTGTCAGTCCAGCATTGAAGGGTATTCCCAGGGAATCAATCCTTGGAAATTGATGCATGGTAATTAAGTGTGTCAGACACTAATTATCAGAATGAGCTGGGTCAATCATGGGTACATGCAAGTGCAGTTGTATTTGCACTGCTATAAAATGATCTAGCTTATTCTCTTCCATGTGTTTTCTTTTTTCTTTTTTTTTTTTCAAGATGGAGTCTCGCTTTATCACACAGGCTGAAGTGCAGTGACGTGATCTCGGCTCACGGCAACCTCCACCTGCCGGGTTCAAGCGATTCTCTCACCTCAGACTGCCGAGTAGCTGGGACGACAGGCATGCGCCACCACACCTGGCTAATTTTTGCATTTTTCAGTAGAGATGAAGTTTCACCATGTTGGCCAGCCTGGTCTTGAACTTCTGGCTCCAGGTGATCTGCTCACCTTGGCCTCCCAAAGTGTCTTCCACGTGTTTTCCTCCTCCTATCAATGAGAATACTTTCTTAAGAAATAGGTTCTTGAATTATATTTTCTAAATCATAGCTTTGCATTCTTATTTTGATTCTGTGTTTTCAAAGACCCTGGAGAGACCTGTGGAGAACGTATGTGTGTTTCAGAGTTTGGAAACAGTTCTAGATCCTAAGTGTAAACTCCTGAGAGTGCTTCATTGAAAACAAGTGAGCATATATTTCTCTGCAAGAAGAGGTTAAACTGAGAAATTGTTTTGGTATAAAATTAGGGAACCAAAGTTACGGAAAGGTAAGTACACACATTGCATGCTGAAAGCCAGCTGGTGTTTACCCACTGCTGTTGAAAGTCAGGAAACCCTGTGCGGCTCAGCAAAAATTCTGCCTTGGCAGAGGAAAGGAAACTTAAGGACAAAGCAAAGGAGACGAAAATGCTGAACCTGTGTTTCTTTACTTCAGAGCTGTACTGGGCCAGCATCAGAAACATTACTAGGTGATTAATGTGATTAATTGATGAAAAAGATTTATTTTAAATGGTCTTAGCAATTAGCAATGGCCATTATCTAGTTGCTTCTCTTTTCTCTCCTTCTTTCCTAGCTTAGGCCTATCCCTTTAGGACATAAACACCTTATTTTGGCACTGGAAAATGGACAGGTGTGTGTGTACATAAAATTGCATCCTTGCTGCCTCTGGTTCTGAAGATCTTTTAATTATTTAGTTTTTATAGGACTGAAGGCTCTTGCAAGCTTAATTAAAGCTCCAATTTCTTCTGGGAAATGTAGATGCACTTGTTGGGCAAGGACTGAAAAACTCCAGTGAATATATTTAGGAAAAAAAGTATAATGACTCTTCTCAGAGCTGTGGGGATCAGAGTTTAAAACAAATGTGCACAACAGAAGAACAAAAAAGATGTTCCTCTCCAGGAGTTCAGAGAGAATTTAGACTAATTCCACTTTTATTAATTATTATAAGTTACATTTGACAGCCGCTATTTTCTACCATTATACTATCTAGTTAATTTCATCTTTTTTCCTCCTCCTGCCTCTCCTCTTTTCTTTTCCTCCTCTTCTCCTTCTCCTCTTCCTCCTCTTCCTGCTTTACTTTTCCCTTTATTCTGGCTATGAAAAACACAGAATCGCAAAAATACAAGGAAAGTGAGGCAAAATCTAACAGGTAATCCAGGAAACTTTAAAAATTGACAATAAAGAATCATATTTGCAGAAACTTTCTCTTCCTAAAACCAGATAGAAACTAAATAAAACAAAACAAAAAATAGAGAGATGCAGTAAAACCTTACCAATCATTTTATCTGGATTATTTGAATACCCACTAATTTTGTGATTTGCTGGAGGGACTAAACGTTTCAACATAAGATTATATATGTAGCTACAACTTATTAAATGAAGAATACTGTGTAGAAACAGCAGGGGAAAGATTTACGTAGGTGGAGCCTAGGTCCAAGCCACACATTCTTGTTTTTCCTTCCAAAGATCACATGGATTTGTGTTTTTTTCTGTCTGTGAACTGCAGGGACATTTCCTTATGTGGGAAAGCCCACTTGAGTCTGAGTTCAAATTTCTTAAAGGGAGCTTGCCACATATGCACATACCTGCCCTGTGACCAACCACAGTGCAGACACAAAGCAGGTAGCAGGTGCACATATCATGAATCTCCATGTCTCATTTCAGCACGTTGGCAGCTGGTTTATCTTATCCATTGCATATAGAATGACATCTTACCCAATAACCCAGTGAACGTTTCTTTAGATTCATTTCTAGAGTTTCATCAAAAATCATCACAATGGCTAAAGACATAAGAACTGAGAAAAAGCGACCTTCCTCTGTGGTGCTGTCTCATAAGCAACCATGAAACTTAAGGAAAGGTGTTCTCATAATAGCTCTATCTGAACTGGGTCAACCAGAGCGTTAACTATAGGACTGAACCAAAAAAATATCTCTACTACCTACAATGTGCTGAATGTGTGTGTTTCCCCAAAATTCATATGTTGAAGCCCCAATTCTCAGTGGGATGGTATTAGGAGGTGGAGTTTTTGAGAGGCTATTAGTTCATGAGTGTAGAACCCTCAAGATGGAAGTAGTGTCCTTACAAAAAAGGCTTTTCATTTGAGGACAGGAGTTTGAGACAAGCCTGGTCAATATAGTGAGATCCCATGTTTACAAAAAAAATTTAAAAAATTAGTTGGGCATGTTCTTGTATGCTATTAGTCCTGGCTACTTGGGAGGCTAAGTCTGGAAGACTGCTTGAGTTCAGAAGCTCAAGGCTGCAGTGTGCTGTGATTATACCACTGTGACCCAGGCTGGGTGACAGAACAAGACCTTGTCTCTAAAAAACCATAAACAAATAAACAAAAAGCTGTCAGAGAGTTTGCTTCTTTTTCTCTTCACTATGTGGAGAAACAACCCGAAGATGACTGTCTGCAAACCAGGAAGAGAGCCCTAACCAGAGGTTGGATCTACTGGTAACTTGATCTTGAACTTCCCAGCCTCTAGAAATGAGAGACATACATTGTTTAAGTCATGCAGTCTATGGTACATTTTTTATGGCAGTCCAAGACTGCTAAGACATTGCCAGAAACAATACTATTAGGAAAACTCTTCTTTAAAAAGAGCAGATGAAGATGACTATAGAGTTTCAAAGAAACACTGAAATAGTCCACAACTGCATACCATGGTAGTGCCTTAATTAGTACATATCAAATGGTTCTATAGACAGTCCTAAACTCACTGTACTTAGGATCTCTAAGGTTTAAGCTATGAAAGAGAAACTTTTTTTTTTTTTTTTCCTTTTGGCTTAACCCATTCCTCACAGCTGGAGGAAGCATGGAGATTAAGGTTATGGTCTCTGCAGTCAGACGCAATCAGATTTGATACCAGGTTCCACCATTATAGCTGTGTGATCTGGACAAGTTAAAGATCCTCATCAAAACTGTTTTCTCCCATGACAAATAATAGTGTGGATCATGGTTCTCTTGTCATGTTGATGGGATGACTCCGTGTTTACAGCACAAAAGGCATTCAGTCAGTGGGCGGTGTGTGTCAACAAAAACAAATGCCAAACAGATGAGAGATAAAAAACTTTAGACATATAAGGAATCTATTTTGGTGAAAAGTTATCCTCAAATAAGAAAAGTAGATGTAAAACAAATTTTATAAAGTGTTATTTCTTTAAAAGTGAACGTGGACCAAAGAAAAGAGAGAAGAAATAAAGGACCAGATGACAGAGCTAGACATTGAGATTAAAGCCAAGTTGGAGAAGGTGATGAGGAAGTGGGGATACCTCAGGCTGGAGGATACTACAGCAGAAGTGTCCAAGGGCAGAATCATTTCATGATCAAAGACAGCTGGAGTTAGGCATGCAGAATGCAGTGACCATTCACAATTATACCACTAACGAAAGATGACAGAGCCTGGGCGAAGTGACTCACCCCTGTAATCCCAGCACTTTGGGAGGCTGAGGCATGTGAATCACCTGAGGTCGGGAGTTTGAACTTCATCCTGACCAACATGGTGAAATCCCATCTCTACTAAAAATACAAAAATACAAAAGTTAATTACAGGCTTGCACCAGCACACCTAGCTCATTTTGTATTTTTTAGTAGAGATTGGCTTTTGCCATCTTGGCCAGGTTGGTCTCAAACTTCTGGCCTTAAGTGATCTGCCTGTCTCAGCCTCCCAAAGTGCTGGGATTACAGATGTGAGCCACCACACTTGACCTCTTTTTAGTTCTTAATATTTTAGGCTCACAGTGAGAATATCTACAAATAGTGGTAATGTTATCATTTTTCTTTTTAATCACTATTATTTTATTTTCATATGCAAAAAAATTAAACTTGAAATAGCTCTAGATGTTTTTTCTCCTATTATTGGGATGTGGCTGCTTCATCACGCAAGGGTACAAAACTACATTCAAGTTCAAGTGGCACAGCCCCAACTTAGCAGATTTAATTCCGAACTTGGCACTCATTTCTAAAATTACAGCAGGAAGAAAGAACAAAGATTCACTGCAAATGAATGAAGTATGATACAACGTTCTTTCAAAAATTTTTCATTTTGTAACTGTAATTATATGGCTGTCTGCTTTAGGCCATTTTAGATGTGTGTGTGTGTGTGTGTGTGTGTGTGTGTCTGTGTCTGTGTGTTTGTATAATATATACTCAGCACATTTTTCAAATCCAGACAGAGAAACAGCAATAAGCTTGACTCTGTGTGTGCGTGTGTGTGTGTATGTGATACTTTAGTATATATGTATACATATATATGTATATGTGATATTTTAGTATAACTTTTGTTAATAAAGTAGTGCAAGCTATTTCTATTCTATAAAATTTATATTTTATAGCTACAAGGGTGAAAAGTAACCTACAGCATTTTCATGTCACATATCTTTGTGCACAAATAGTACTTATTGAATTTGAGCCCCAAACCAGAAGTGTTTAGTTTTAGCACTTGAATGAGCATCCTTGCTTCTACAGCCTTATATGATACACTACTCACATTTCCAGAGTTTGCCACTACTCATCACTTTAAACTGGGAGAAACAGGTGAATTCAAACTTTTGACTACAATTTTTATATACAAGTTAGATAACACAGTTCAAGAAGACAGAGCTATCCATCCTAAGCCCATCACACAAATCCTGTACTATGTTAGACAAGTTGTGAGTTTTCTGTTTTTTCCTTACAAAATAATGTACAAATTTAGAAGTAACTGGTAAAACTGATACAGAATGTCAAAGGAAAGGTGATATTTTTCTGTTGGTTCCCAAACAGTTCCTGCACATTTTGTACTCTGCTTTGTTCTCTAACTCTATGTCTGTTACATGCAGAAAGCTCTTTCACAGGAATTGTACTATTTAAATCATATTTTACGTTCTATTTTACAATCAATTGTGTGGTTATGATTGCCAGAATAATGTCAGTGAAAAGTACACATTTCTTGGAACCATTCTCAATAGTACTACCTTTTCCATTGTCTTTAATTTGGAAAGTAATAGTCCAAAGTCATATTTAATTATTTTTACTGTGCATTTTTTTTTGAAAAAGAGAGAAAAGGAGAAAGAAAAAAAGAAACAGCAAAAGAAAGAAAAAAAAAGAATGAAAGAGAGAAAGAAAGAAAACGAGAAAGAGGGAGAGAGATTGAGATTCTTGTTTTATTGCCCAGGCTAGAATGTAGTCTAAAAATGGATATTAAAAACCTCTTTTAAGCCAAAAATTGTGCTTAACAATGTGCATTTTGCAGACAATTCATGTAATTGAACATTTCGAATATATATATATAACCCATTTTTTTTTCTTTTATATAATTCATCAATTTGTACCCTTACATACTTATATCTTTCTGATTAAAAGGGCAATTAAAGTTCATAGGCATAATTTATCAAATCTAGCATTTATGCCACTCATCAAAAATAATTTAAATACTAATTACCACCAAGTAGCAAGAGGAGGCAGTTCCTTATTTTCTCATACTGTAATTGCAAAGGACTCCTAAAGAAGTTCCAGAAAAAAGAAAAAGAAGACCCTGGAAACTTCTAATTTCATCGTTGGCAAAGTTATGGTCTATGGTGAAAATTTCTTTATGAAGTCTTGGAAGCAGAACAGATTTGTTGAATCAATAAAATAAGAGCAAAGATCAATGAGGCAAGGCAGAATTAAATGTCCATGACCCTTTCATTCTTTAAACAGTAAATATGGAAGAGGATAAATAAATAAACTAGTAATGGAGTCAAACCACAGAGAAGAATCAGTTATGATCAAGTTAGACTCCGAAAATATACAGAGAATTTAAAATCAGTGGTTTTAAGTAAGGATTTCTGGCTTTGGGCTGCTGCTTCTGTGCACTGAAAATGTGAGTTACCTGCTTTATTGATCATTTCTATTTCAACAGATTATGGCCAAATTGTGAAATCTCACCTGTGGAATACTCTAAAATGTCTTTTTTGTTGTTAATAATCCATATAGACATAAATTTCCAAAACATGAAATACTTTAAAATGTTAAAATAGCTACATATACCACTGGAACTCTAGGATGTAAAGTAGAAACCGGGAAAAGTTAAAAACAGCCTGTGAAGAGTTAAATGTGTAATGTGGCTAATTGCCGAATTTACCCAGTTTCTCACGGACTGCAGTGCTGCCCTGTATACTGCAACAGCAACAAAAAAGCATGTTTGCATGGCATGAATTGGCACAGGTTATTCAAGGAAATGACGTATGCATTCAGGGAGCTAATCAGGAGAAAGGATAGGAAAAAAGTCAAGCAAAACAGTTTTGCTGTGTATAGCAAATTCTCCAGAATATGAAACTCGATGCTGAGAGAGTCATTTGGAAGCAGCACTTCTACCACTTAGTTAAGAAACCAAAAGAAAACCCCAAACAACACAAACGCAAAGCAAATGCTAGTATTTTCCCCATGAATACTGCAATTTAGATATCTGCTTACCACCCTCCTCTTTTCATGTGTTTTGTGTGATGGCTGACAGGTGTCCTGATAAACACAGTGAGATAAAACAGACCAGAAACTGGTGCCTATGCTATCTATTTTCAAGTCAGAGGAAAAACGCTGAAAGAAAACGAAAGGAAAAAGGAAAAGAAGTAAAGCAAGAATCTCAGCTAAATTTTTTTTTTTTTAAAGAAAAAATTAATAGCTTACACACATTTTGTTTTCAAGGCTATCATTTATATGTATATGTTGTCAGGGGCATCTTTTGAAAACGTCATTTAAATAGACTGGATTTTCTTTTCATGGCTTAATTATTGAGTTTTTAATCAATAATTGCAAAGTTGTGTTTTGTTCCTGTATCCAGGATAAAGGGGAAATCCACTCTGGAATATTGCTGGTTCTCGGGATAGAAGGAAAGGATAACACTGGAAATGGCTTCTAAAAGTCCGGCAAGATCTGACTCATAATTTTCATCTGTATGACTTTGAACAAAAAGTGATACCAATGGAGACCAGAGGTGCCATCTAACCCCAGGAAAGGATGGCAGTTATACAAGGATGGTCATGAGATGTGCACTGATGGTACATACGCAATGCTTAAACTTCTTCAATCTATTTAAAATTTTATTTTGGTTCAGTATTTGCCTCAGCATCATAAATAAATGCTTATCTTTCTTTATAAGAACTTGAGCCCATGTGGGATACAGTGGTTCATAAACCAGTTCTGTCTGCACAGAGGAGATTGTAAATCACAAAAAAGTAGATTCATGATGACTTAATTTGCTTGAATAGTTTGGATATTTGTCCCCTCCAATTTCATGCTGTAATTTGATCCCTAATATTGGATACAGCTGCTAACAAGAAGATTTTGGGTCACGAAGGTGAATCACTTATGAAAGGTTTGGTGTCATCCTTGTGATAATGAGTGAACTCTTGCTCTATTAGTTCCTGTGAGATATGATTGTTAAAAAGGACCTGGCGGCCAAGTGCAGTGGCTAATGCTTGTAATCCCAGCACTTTGGTAGGCCAAGGCAAGTGGATTATTTAAGACCAGGAGTTTGAGACCAGCCTAGGTAACATGACAAAACTTCGCCTCTCCAAAAAAAAAAAAAAAAAAAAAAAAGCAAAAAAGTTAGCTGGGCATGGTGGTACACATCTGTAGTCCCAGCTACCTTGAGAGGTTGAGATGTGAGGATCACCTGAGCCTGGGAGATTGAGGCTGCAGTGAGCCATGATTGCACTACTGTACTCTAGCACTCCAGCCTGGGTGATGGAATAAGACCCTGCCAAAAAAAGAAGAAGAAAGAAAAGAAAGAGAGAGAGAGAGAAAAAGAAAGAAAGAAAGAAAAGAAAGAAGGTGCGATGGAGAAGGAAAGGAAGGAAGGAAGGAAAGAAGAAAGAAAGAAAGAAGAAAGAAAGAAAGGAAGAAAAAGAAAGAAAGAAAGAAAGAAGGAGAAAGAGAGAAAGAAAGAAAGAAAACAAGCAACCGGCACATTTTCCCCTCTCTTTCCTCCTCTCTTGCCAGGTGATGTGAAGCCACTTCCCCCTCCACCTTTCACCATGAGTGGAAGCTTCCTAAGGTCCTCACCAGAAGCAGATGCTGGTATCATGCTTCTTGTGTAGTCCGCAGGACCGTGAGTCAAATAAACCTCCTTTCCTTCTACATTACCAGCATTGGTTATCATTTTATAGCAACATGAAATGGACTAAGACACCGACTTTCAAAGAAAAAATTGAACTAAATGAAGATTAATTTGGAGGACTCAAGGAAAGGATTTTGAGTCTCTTGAGGTGCAGGAACACTAGAGTTGGGGCAGGGAGAACAAGTTCAGAGTAAGAAAGAAGCCTTCATGACATGTAACTGTGACATATCTGAGTGCCCATGGTTCCATCTGCCCTTATTGTCCTAGGAGGTGACCAGACCAGACCTCTTCACTGAATGCATGCAACAGCATCTGGATCCTCTTTCAGTGTGCATAGTCCTATTTTTTTCCCCCAGCGGTGTGTCCGGAACAAAAAACATGGGCAATCCTCTGTTTTAACACCCAGAAGTCCAATTTGTTTTAAGTTCTATTCAAATCAAACTTCACAGGCTGTTCTTCAACATCTTTAAATTGGGAATTACTGATGCTACTCCACCCAGCATGACATGTTCCATTGGCAAACACTGTCTTGAGTAATTCACGCACCAGAATGTCTTGCTTGATTATTATTTTTAATATATTTATGTTTTATCTATCCAACAATTAATTCTAGGTTAAGTACCTTATAGTGCCTTTACATTCCACAAATAGACTTACAATCACAGCTCAGTGATTGCCAAGAGAGCAACATCTTTATTTTGAAGTGTATACGTTTCTTATGGCTGGTGTAAAAAATGTCTGCAAACTTAGCTTAAAACAACACTTAAAGATCTTATTATTTAAGAGGTGAGAGTCCAACATGGATCTCTCTAGGCTAAGAAGGAGAGGTTAACGGGGCTGGTACTCTTCTGGAAGCTCTAGTGAAACATTCATTTCCTTGGTCTATTTTTTAAAATTGCATTTTAGGTTTTGGGGTACATGTGAACAACATGCAAGATTGTTGCATAGGTACACACATGGCAGTGTGATTTTCTGCCTACCTCCCCATCACCAATATCTAGCATCTCTCCCCATGCTATCTCTTCCAAGCTCCCCACCCCCCGCTGTCCCTCCCCTATTTCCCCCCGACAGACCTTATCTCCTAGACGCCACTTCCATGTCTTGGCTCCATCACCTCTTCCTCCACTGTCAAAGCTAGTGATGTTAAACTGTGTTGTCACGTCTTTGGAAGTTGGAGGAACATTATCCTGGCTACCACATGAAGTGATGAATCAAAATTACCATGAGTCCCTGGTCTTGATTTCTCTACATTTCTGCCTCAATTTTTTTTTATGTGAAAGAATATTATTTGGAAGAATTTTTCATAGCATGTACACTAACTTCCATTCTAGGAGTGGGTCACTGAATTTCTTTACTTGTACCCCAGACGTGTTTCCACGAAGGTTTTTCGATCTTGACACTATTGATACTTGGGGAAGGTTGGCAGTTTGGACAGTATCAGTCTTTGCTGTGTGGGTGCAGGTGCGTGTGTTTTGGGTGGGGGTGGGGAGTTTGTGCTGTCCTGTGCAATGGAGGATGTTAAGCAGCATCACTGACTTCTACAGAATGGATGCCATTAGCACCTGTCCACCAAGTCATGATGACAAAAAATGTGTGAAGACATCGCTTAGTGTCTCCTAAGAGGAGAGGTCACCTCAGTTGAGAACCACTGGTTTACAACATTGTAACAGAAACAAAGAGACATGCATTAGCCTCTGACCATTCTGAGTGAGACTGTCCAAGATACAGTTGTGTGATGGTTAATTTTATGTGTCAACTTGGGATGTCCAGAAAACTAGTGAAACATTATTTCTGAATGTATTTGTGAGTGTGTTTCCAGAAGAGATTAGTATTTGAATCAATAAGCCCAGTAAAGAAGATTGCCCTCATTGATGTATGTGAGCAGTATCAAATTAATCAAAGGCCTGGATAGAACAAAAAGGCTGAAGAAGGGAGAATCCCTTTTCTCTTCTGGAGCTGGGACATCCATCTTCTCCTGCCCTCAGACATCAGAGCTCCTTTTCCTTAGGCCTTTGAACTCAAACTGGGGCTTACATGATTAACTCCTCTGATCCTCAGACCTTGGGTTTCCATTAAAAATAGACTGCTGACTTTTTTTGGATCTCCCTTTTGAAGATACCATATTGCTGGATGTCTCAGCCTTCGTAATCATGTGAGCCAATTCTTCATAATAAATCTGTATCTATCTATCTATATCTATCATCAATCATCTATCACCTATCTATTCATTCTATCCATTCTATCATCTATCCATCTTGTCTCTATCTATCATCTATCTATCTATCTATCTATCTATCTATCTATCTATCTATCTATCATCTATCATCATCTATCTAGCTATCTAATCAGGATCAAATGGCAGTTTTGAGTTCTTTAAGAAATTATCAAACAGTTCAATTCTCTATTGCATGAAAGGAGACCTTTAATACAGGGGTATCACCCAAGTTAATTTCTCAGGGCCCTTTTCTGTTTTACTGTACAGTTGGTCTTTGGACAGTGCAGGTGTTAGGGGAACTGACTCCCTGCACAGTCAAAAATATGTGTAAGCCTTTCATGTTCTCCATAACTCAACTACTAATAGCCTATTGTTGACTGGAAGCCTTATCACTAAACACTTGATAAACATTTATTTTATATATTATGTGTATTATATACTGTATTGTTACAATAAAGCAAGCTATGGAAAAGAAAATGCTATTAAGAAAATTCTAAGGAAGAGAATGTATTCACTGTTCGTTAAGTGAAAGTGGACCATCATAAAGGTCTTCATCTCATCATCTTCACTATGAGTAGGTTAAGGAGGAGGAGAAAGAAGAGGGGTTGGTCTTTCTGTCTCAGGGGTGGCAAAGGTGGAAGAATATTTGCATGTGAGTGGACCTACACTGTTCAAATTCATGTTGTTCAAAGATCAACTGTGCTGGATAGAAAGCTTTTGTTGGGTACCAACCAATTATGGTGCTTTAGATATGTGATGTCTTTCTGAAATGGAGTGAGAAACTCAGCACTTTTTATGAGCTTCAAAAACATGTTGTAGAATATTTGAAATAAGAGGGTCATGCCTCATTTCCATTGGCATAATTAGCATAAAAGTCTTGCTATTGGCGAATGGGTTTCTTTGTTACATATGGGCACTCAGTGACTGGTAAACAGTCAATCTAAACTGAATAATGAAAAAAGATGAAAAAGAATAATAAATGCTTAACTGTTTCAGTGATTTTAATTAAAACATTTGTCATGCCTGAAACTAATTAGTAATTACTTAAGCACTTTATTGTGTCGTGCTGAGGAAACATTACTTTGAGTTGCAGAGCAAATTTGAGTTTCAAGTAAATAATTGTTTAAGTCAGAATTAATTAGTTCATAAATTATATAGCCACAAGATAATTTTAATGAACTTATGTTTGTAAATAAATGCATCAAGGTCTTCTTTTCTCCAGTACTAAAATGCATGTTGTTTGATAATATTATTGAATATACAAATAAAATACACAATATTTTAGATACATCAAAATGTTTTCTATGCATGTTATCTATGGTGTCTAAGGATGAAGTATATTACTTGAAAGATATTTTAGTATGATGATAGACACATTAAAAAGTTCAAAAATTAAAAGAAGCACACCCTTTTGTATGCTTATATTAGGAGATGAAATTGCAAAATGTTTTTAAAGTTTAGTGTTTGATCCAATGTTTCAAAATCATAAGATTGCAGATGTAAAACCTTTTTGGAGTACTTGTTAGTTTGCCCATCTTTCAAAGGAAGCAGTACAGAGGAATTGATAAATTAATGATATGAATCCTAGTTGGTTCATAACCCCTACCTGTGAAGCAGATTGACAGTGTACTGGTTACTTGCTTGAGTTTGGTAAGACAGAATGTACCCGCTCCTTGCCCAGTACACACAAAATTACATAAAGTGGATCCGTTACTTACAGATAGATAGAACGAGACAACAGAAACCTAGGATTTATAATGAGCCAGTTCCCCAAAGCTTGGGAAAGCTGCCTGGGATGAAGTGAATCTCAATTGCATGTACCCGACTTGCCCAATGGCTGAGAGATCCCTGAAAACAGCTTACTCTGAGTTTTATACCCCAGGGGAACATGGTTTGTTGGGATAAAGTGTTGTAAGACATCCTGTTCTAGGAGGAAGTGCAATAGAGCCTTGGCCAGTTTCTTCCTATCTCAGGATGTTGAATTCTCAGCACATTCTACAATTATTTTGAGAACTACAAGTGAGAAAGAGGAGGAGGGGTGAATAGTTGGGTAGCTGAAGCCATCTGGGGACTTGTGCTGCACCGCACTTAAGTAAAATCCAAATTACTATCATCAGAATCTCTCTTTGAGGTTCAAGAGTGTAAATAATTGAATTTTATTCATGTCAGAGTATACGTTATCAATAGGTCTTTAAACAGATCACTAGTTTGTAGAAAATCTGTTCGACACAGTTAAAATAGATGCATGATGAAATTCGAGGAATAAGATCTACTGAATCATTTGAGAGACAGCGAGGAGAGTGTATTCTGACATCTATTAATTATACATTTATAGCAGAATAGGATATTCATGGAGACTGCATTCAGGTACATAGAGAAGGTAACTTCTTTATGATTCCAATAGTATTTTGTCCTCTTCTGTATGACCACAGTTTATTTAGTTCCAATTAATAAAACAATATTTTAGTGCAATGCTGTCATCTTGGTCTGATTAAAAAAGACCTACCTGGAATTGATCCAAGATGGCCGATCACTAGCAGCTCAGGATTGCAGCTCCCAGTAAAAGCGCAAAGAGCCAGTGGATGCCACACTTACCGATAAATTTTCACTGCCCATGGACCAGGACATTCCCAGTGGAGGAGCCCCACGGGTCGCCAGCGCAACCCTCTCGGCTGGCGCGGCTTTTTTGCCGGCGCCTCGGCTTGGCGGCTCTTGGTGCGGAGTAAACGGGACTGAGTCTCCTTTTGGATGATGTCTGGAGCTCTGGGAAGTCAGAGCAGCCCATCCAGCTGACTGAAAAAGGGACTGAGAAGCCAGACCGGAGACCCCCGGGCAGAAAAGCACCACAAATTTCAACGCTGCTGATCTAGCTAGCGTTGCGGGTCGCCACAGTGCCAATTGCATGGATTCCGGAGCTGGGAATTAACAAGCTGGACGTCCACTCAGAGACCTAATTTGAAAGTTGGTAATTACAAAAACGACAGACGGACAAAACCATAAAGATGCCAAGAAGCCACTGT
>CAUYQU010047230.1:0-19715 GCA_963574635.1 Cheracebus regulus | reverse complement strand
TCTTGCTGCACTCTATACAAATAATCAGGCCAAGTATAATAAAGCAAATTGGTCTTACCATAATTTGTCTTTAGCAAAAATAGGAGACTGAAGAGAGAAAAATTATGTTTCAAGAACTATGGTACATCTGTTATTAGACTCTAGTCTCAGTTGTTTTTGAATTTTTTTCCTGCAATTTAGACTAACTGCTTATTCCTGCAAACTAACCAGTGATCTCTGGCTGTGGCTCAGAAGAAACAAGAGGTATGGGTAGTGTAAAGATCTGGATTAATATTCTAATTCTGGGCACATTGTAATTGGGAGGCAACCCCATATCAGCTCGGTTCCGACAATTGCCCAGTTCATGGAAAGCCTCCTTATTTAGTTTACTTAGGATGATTTTACTTATTTTGTTTTACTATTGTGGAACATATTGCTGTTGTATTCTTTCTGTAGGAATGCAGGATAAGCTTACTGAATGTTTTCTTAAATTGAATACTTATTAATCTTCCAGATATCACCTTTTGTCAGGACTGAGAGTTATGAATGGCCCTCGCCATACCTATGCTTTCTGACTGAGCTCCTCTCTAACCTGATTACAAGAGACCCTAACAGTTAGGCTGGAATATCATTGCCCCATTCAGCCTGAATAAGTTACAGAAGATGGATCTCCCCTCTACAACTCTTAGGATTAAGAGTTCCCTTGTAAAAGGGAGGGGGAAATATGTCAGAGATATTTAAACCACAGTGACTCCATCATTAATAGGGGCTGTGTAACCTAAGGATAAGACCTACCGAGCTGCATTCCCAGTAGGTTAGGCATTCTAAGTCACAGTATGAGATAGGAGGTCAACACAAGATATAAGTCACAAAGGCCTGGCCAATAACACAGTGTGCAGTAAAGAAGCCAGCCAAATCCCACCAAAACCAAGACAGTGACGAAAGCGACCTCTGGTCATTCTCACTGCTCATTAGGATACAGTGATAAAGGCAGGGCGCAGAGAAATTCTAGGAAGACAGGGGCAGGTCCCTGGCAAGCCCCACTCTCAAGTCAAAATCCCTGAAACCACAGCCCAGAGTGAGAACTTATATCCCTCTTTTCACCTATGGAGTAGCCATTCTTTTATTCTTTACTTTCTAAATAAACTTGCTTTCACCTTATGGATTTGCTTCGAATTCTTTCTCGCACAAGATCCAAGAACCCTCTCTTGGAGTCTGGATCAGGACCCTCTCTGCTAACATTTGTCCACATCACTATCAGCATTTTAATCAAAACCAATCAACAAGTCTCTAGGAACTTCCAAACTTTCCCTCATCTTCCTGTATTCTTCTGAGCCCTCCACATTCTTCCAATATCTGCCCATTACCCAGTTCCAAGGCTGCTTACACATTTTCTGGTATCTTTACAGCAATACCCACTTCCCAGTGCCAATTTTCTATATTACTCCATTCTCACACTGCTATACAGAAATACCTGAGACTGGGTAATTTATAAAGAAAAGAGGTTCAATTGGCTCACAGTTTCTGCAGGCTATACAGGAAGCATGGCTGGGGAGGCCTCAGGAAACTTTAAATTGTGGCAGAAGTTGAAGGGGAAGCAGGTATGTCTTCACATGGCCAGAGCAGGAGGAAGTGGGGGGAGGTGCTGCACACCACCAAATCTTGTGATAATTCACTTACTATCACAATCACTGTAACAAAGGGGAAATTCTCCCCAATGACCCAATCATCTCCTACCAGGCCACACTTCTAACATTGGGGATTACAATTTGACATGAGATTTGGGCAGAGACACAGATCCAAATCATACCATATCCCATTTCATTTATGCATTCATCCATTGATGGATAATTGGATGTTTTTACTTTTCCTGCTATTATGAATAATGCTGCTATAAACATTTATGTGCAGTTTTGTGTGGACATGTTTTTATTTCTCTAGGAGTCCAGTTGCTAGATAATATGGTAATTGTATGTCTAACTTTGCGAGAAACTGCCAAAATGTTTCCCACAATTACATCATTTTATCTTCTCACTAGCAATTTACGACAGTTCCAGTTTCCACATCTTTGCCAATACTTGGTATATTCTGAGTTTTTTCTTAACTATAGCCATCTTAGTCTGTGTTAGGAGTTATGTCATTATGGTTTTAAATTGTTTTTCCCTAATGACTAACAATGTTGAACTTCTTTTCATGTGCTTGTTGGTGATTTGTATATCTCCTTTGGGTAAATGTCTATTGAAGTCTTTTGCCCATTTTAAAACTGGTTTGTCTTTTTTTTCTGTTAAGTTGTACAGGTTCTTCACATAATATATATAGTAGACCCTTACCAGGTATATGATTTGCAATTTTTTTCTTTCTGTAGATTGTCTTTTAACATCCTTCATGTATCTTTGTGCTTAAAAAAGTTTTAATTTTGGGCCAGGCATGGTGGCTCATGGCTGTAATCCCAGCGCTTTGGGAGGCTGAGATGGACAGATCATCTGAGGTCAGGAGTTTGAGACCATCCTGGCCAACACGGCAAAATTCTGTCTCTACTAAAAATATAAAAATTAGCTGGGTGTGGTGGCAGGCACCTGTAATTTCAGCTACTTGGGAGGCTGAGGCATGAGAATCACTTGAACCCAGGAGGCAGAGGTTGCAGTGAGCAAAGATTGCACCACTGAACTCCAGTCTGGGCAATAAGAGTGAGATTCCATCTCAGAAAGCAAAATAAAAGTTTTAATTTTGTCTAAGATCAATTTCTTTTTTCTTTTCTTTTTTTTTTTTTGTGGTTTTGTCATATCTATTAAGAATCCATTACTAGGCCAGGTATGGTGAGTTATGCCTGTAATTCCAGCACTTTGGAAGGCCAAGGTGGGCAGACCACTTGAGCTCAGAAGTTTGAGACCAGCCTGGGAAACATGATGAAACCCTGTCTCTACCAAAAGTACAAAAATTAGCCATGCATGGTGGCTCAAGCCTGTGGTCTTAGCTACCTGGGAGGCTGAGGTCAGGGGATCAATTGAGCCTGGGAGGCAGAGGTTGCAGTGAGCCGAGATTGTGCCATAGCACTCCAGGCTGGGCAACAGAGCAAGGCCTTGTCAAAAAAAAAATCCATTTACCGAAATCAAGGTCATGAAGATGTTTACTTCTTTTTCTCAAAAACATGCTTGAGAAAACCTTTATTGGAAGACGTCCCAGAAGGCAACACTTTTCAATTAGGCGATCAGTAACCACAATTAAATACAAAATTTCAGGCAAACTTGCTTTTCAAAATAAATCAGACCCTTTTAACAGAATTACCCAAGAGCTATTTTTCTTGTGCAAAGAGTTAACACCACTTTGCAAAAGGCATACAAAATACAGTATAAAAAATACTCTCCCCACCCCCGGAATAATACCAAACAGCAGCTGATAAAACAAAAGTTATTCAGACCCCTTTACATGAATTGCCTGAGTATTTTTTTTCTTGTACGAAGAGTTAAAACCACTTTGCAAAAGGCATACAAAAATGAAATATGAAAAATACTCCCCCTCAGTGTAACACCAAACAGCAGCTTATAAAACGCAAGCTATTCAGACCCTTTTAACAGAATTACCTGAGGTTTTTTTTTCTTGTACAAAAAGAGTTAATACCACTTTGCAAAAGGTATACAAAAATACAACATAAAAAATACTACTCTCCAATATAATACCAGACAGCAACTTATAAAACGCAGGCTATTCAGGTGAAACATCAGTAACCTACACTCACCTTGTTCTCCATAGACATTTCCAAAAGTCAGCTGGCTCTTGTAAATCATGCTTCAGAAGGGCAAAGAGGCTATTTCCAAACATCTCCTGGAATTCTCTGAGTGCAAGAAACAACCTCAGAAAGAAACCATTATGGGCAATAGATTTGGAAGTCGCAGCTGGTGTTCCAGAGCCACATATAGTACTTATTATTCCCTATCCTCCCAAGTTCCAATCAGGCACTTGCTTTCCTAGGCAGAATTCTGGAAGAGCTGTTCCTTTTCACAGGACAGGCTTAGGGGTTCCTGAGGTTACCCACATGACAGCTACTGGGTTGGATGACTTTCCCAGACTGGAGGCTGCACCTGGATTCCACGTGGAGCTGCAGAGTCCAGCTGGGGCAAAATACATCATGGAGGCAGGTGGATCACCTGAAGTCAGGAGTTCGAGACCAGCCTGGCCAACATGGTGAAATCCCGTCTCTACTACAAATACGAAAATTAGCCAGGCGTGATGGTGCATGCCTGTAATCTCAGCTACTCAGGAGGCTGAGGCAGGAGAATCGCTTGAATCCGGGAGGAAGAGGTTGTGGTAAGCTGAGATCATGCCACTGCATACCAGCTTGGGTGACAGAGCAATACTCTGTATCAAAAAAAAAAAAAAAAATCCATCATAGTTGACAAGCAGTGCTCCTGGAGGCTCCTTTAAAACCCACCAGGAGGCAAGTCCACCTTCTGGAGCACTGAATGAGTCCTAATGGCTCTTCAGGAAACTTCAGAAAGGCCTAGATTCTGCGAAAGACATCTGACTCATTGTAGGCTGGTGTGATGGCATAAGGGTGGCTGCAGAGCCAGCAAGCTCCTTGGAGATGCATAAAAAAAACAAGTTTACATTGTTCTAGTAAAACTTCAAATTAGTCAGTCAAGAATTGACATGAGAGGTAGGTGCAAAAAGAGGAAGTGTTACAGTTCTCCCTTCTAAAGTGCCTCACACCTGCCTCAAGAAAAGATTGGGCCTTAAGTGCCCCTTGGAAAACAACAGGGCAGGGATCAAGTTCATGAACCAGGACTCCGAACTTTCCCCAGGCCCCAGGTTAAGACCCATTTCCCTCTGTCTTAGGGAAATATTTCTGACCTATGGGAAAGAGTGCTGTAGAACTCACTACATAACAGAGGCAGAATGAGACAAAGTCCCTTGTGAGGAAAGAATGTTCCCTCCCTTAGAGAAGAGAGCCCAGAGGGCTCTAAGACAAATTACTTACAGGCGAAGCTCTTTAGATGTTCTCAGTCACAGCATTGAGAATGGGAGGAAGGGGGTCAGTCAACATCATAATATATACATATATACATAAAGTTTCCAACTTCTCAGCTACTGTAGTGTCCGACGTTAGGTGATGGTCCATGTTGGTCAAGTCTCTGGGTTTGTCTTCACCCAAGACAACTGTGTGTCTCCTAGGGAAAAGAGTTGCAGGGAGATCGTCCACACCCAGCTGTCCTTGCAGCACCCCAGAGACCATTAGGAGCATCCTTTCACATCATAAAGTTCATGCAGGGTGTGAAATTTCCTGCAGGCTGGAGCCCCCAACAACATCCACCACCTGTTGCATAGCATCTGTCAACATTTTCTTTGGAGATAGTGAGCCAGGCAGACCCCAAGTTTCCTCAGTCAGCTGCCTGCTGAGAAGCCAAAGTTGCCAGAAAACACAAGGCACTCCCATGAGTCAGGGAAGAGAGAGAGATGGGTTTCAAGGTTTCCAAGAATGAAAGCCTTTATATTGTTTGTGCACGGGCTGTAATGCATTCTGCAATCTACCGTCCAGAATGTCCTGCTGTAACAAAAATGTACAAGTTACTAAAGGGGAGAGGGAGGTTAAAAGGAAAACTTGTGTCTTTTTAAAACAGAACAGTCAGGCTTTTTGGTCAGTGAGGTACTCAATTCTTTTCTGCAATTGCCGTTGCTGGCGTTTGAGCTGCCTTTTCTCCGTGGCCATCCTTTCTTTGGCCCCTGTCAGTTCTTGTAAGTATTCCGTGGCCTTGACTAGGATCAGTGCTTTGGAAACCCTAGAGAAGCTGGCCAGGGCGGGTATTTCGTTCCTCAGCGCCAAGAATCGTGAACGCTGATCATTCCGCCTCTTGCGCTCCAGAAAGGTGTGGTGGTTCTTTGTCTCATGCTCAGTATCATAACGGATAGGTTTGGGCTGCCAGGATTGGGCAGCCTCACTTTCTATGGGTGGGAGACTCACAATCTCTTCATACTCCTTATCATCATTTTCCCCTGGAGCTTCTTCTCTTTCTAGAGCCTCTTTTGGGGGAACCGTTTCTGGAGCCCCTTCTTGGGAGCAGCTTTCTGGAGGAAAGGGAGCAGCATAGTTGTGCTGTTGCTGGTGGATGGAGATGTGGAAGAGATTCATGCAAGGATTCAGAAAGTCTGAACGCACCGCGATGGTGACGAGCTTCCGCTTACTCAAAGACTGCCTCTTTACGGTCACGTCAATTTCTTCACCCTCGGAGTCGCTTGAGTTCTCAAACTTGGAGCAGGCCTGGATCGTGGCCTCGTCCAGCAAACACAGGGAGGTAAGCGCTAGGCTGCCAGCGTTGAGTTCGGGAGTGTAGTCGAAGGTGGCGCACTCATTGGGCAGGTTCCCCGAGGGCGCGCCAACGGCAAGCAGGTCAGCCTCCGCTCCCTCCAGCGGCTCCTGGGCCGAGAAGCTGCTCCACATGCAGTCATTGCGGATGAGGGAGGCGTAGTTCGCGTCCCAAGTTTTCGTTTTCAAATAATCCTGGGATTCCGTCTCGTCCCCAGGGCACTCTACCAGCCCCGGTTCCAGGGTACCAAAGCCGGGTGCCGGATCCCCGGCGGAGGGATCCAAGTCACAGGACCGCCGCACCAACTCGAATTTCTTCCAGATGTCCTCACTGGGCGTCGTGTAGAGGTCGAAATCCTCCACGTAGTCGTAGTCATAAAAATAGTACTGGTACGAGTCGCTGCTCATGTTGGCTTGCATGCTCACGCCGCTAGCCACCTGGAGCAAACTAGTTCCCCTCCGGCTGGGGTCAGTAGGGCACTCCGCACACGCGCACAACGCGCAACCGAGAGCGCACCCCTCCCTCTGTTTATTTCTAAGAGGCTTACAAATTTAGCTCTTACATTTACGTATTTCGTTCATTTTGAGTTAATTTTTTTATATGGCGTGAGGTAAGGGTCTAGCTTCTTTCTTTTGCATGTGAATATCCAATAGACACCTCTTTGAAAATCAATTGACCTTAGATGTATGGGTTTCTGCTTGACTCTCTATTCTATTCCATTGATCTATATGTCTATCCACATGCCAGTACCACATTGTTTCAATTAGTTTGGTTTGTAGTATGTTTTGAAATTGACAAGTGCTAGTCCTCTGCCACACGGGCTTTTTTTTTTTTTTTTTTTTGTGACGCAGTCTCGCTTTGAAGCCAGGCTGGAGTGCAGTGGCGCCTTCTCAGCTCACTGCAACCCCTCCGCCTCAAGTTTAAGTTCACTCCAGTTCAAGTGATTCTCCTGCCTCAGCCTCTCAAGTAGCTAGGATTACAGGCACCGGCCACGATGCCTGGCTAATTTTTGTGTTTTTTTTGTAGAGATGGGGTTTAGCAATGTTGGCCAGGAGGTTCTCAAAAGTTTGACCTCAAGTGATCCACCCACTTTGGCCTCCCAAAGTGCTGGGTTTGCATTCCTAAGACACCGCTCCCAGCCTATTACCCTTAATATTTTAACAAAGTTTTTCTATAAATAAGATTATGTCATCAGGGCTCAGTGGCTCATGCCTGTAATCTCAGCACTTTGGGAGGCCACAGTGGGCTGGTCACCTGAGGCCATGAGTTCCAGCCTGGTCAGCATGGCGAAACCCCACCTGTACTAAAAATACAAAAATTAGCCAGACATGGTGGCAAGTGCCTGTGGTTCCAGCTACTTGGGAGGCTGAGGTAGGAGGATGGCTTGAGCTAGAGAGGTCTAGGCTGCAGTGAGCCAAGATCACGCCACTGCACTCCAGCCTGTGTGACAACATGAGACCCTATCTCAAAAAAAAAAAAAAAGTCGTCTACAAAGATAGTTTTACTTTTTGTAATTTGAATGACTTTTATTTTTCTTGAGTAACTGCTCTCATTAGAACTTTCAGGACAAGGTTGAATAGAAGTATTGAGAGCAGACATCCTTGTGTTACTACTGATTCATGTGGAAAAGCTTCCAGTCTTTCACTGCTGAGTGTGATGTGAGCTATGAGTTTTTAATACATGCTCTTTATTAGATTGAGGAATTTCGCTTCTGTTCCTAGTTTGTTTAGTGTTTAAATCAACCTTACATTCCTGGGATAAATCCCACTTGTCATCATATTATTATATAATTCTGTTTATCTGTTAGCAGATTCATTTTGCTAATATGATGATTGGTTTAGTGTTTTGCTTTAATAATTATAAAGCCAATTGGTCATAGGTTTTATTTTTGTGATGTATATGGCTTTAGTTTCGGGATAATACTTACCTCATAAAAATGTGTTAGGAGTGTTACAGCTCTTTTAGAATTTCTCTAGCAGGCTTTCCGGTGTTTGCCAGAAAGCACCCGCTAAAAAACGTGTTAAGAAGTGCTCCTTCTTTTCTACTGTTTAGAAGAGTTTGAGAAGGATAGGAGTTGATTTTTGTTTAAACACTTGGTAGAACTCATTATTGAAGCTGTCTGGTTATGAGAGGCTATTTTTGTGGGAAAATTTTTATTATTCGCTTAATATCTTTACTTGTTCCAAGTCTATATAGATTTTCTGATTCTTCTTGGGTCTGTCCTGTGTTTCTAGGAATTTGTTAATGTTATCTAGTGTGTCTAATTTGTTTGAAAACAATTGTTCATACTATTCCCTGATAATACTTTTTATTTCTATATAGGTTGGTGGTAATGTGCCTTCTTTTATTCTGATTTTAGTCATTTCAGCCTTCCTTTTTTCTTTTAATTGGTCAGTCTAGCTAAAGGTTTCTGAGTTTTGGTAATCTTTTCAAATAACAAAATTTGGTTTCATTCATTTTCTCTGTTTTTTTTTCCTTTTTTCCCCCAGCTTTATTGAGGTATAATTGACAAGCATAAATTGTATGTATTCAAGGTGTACAACATGATATATGTTATGTTGTGAAAGGATTATCACAAATTATTTAACACATCAATCAGTATAGTTACCATTGTGTATATGTGTGTGTACGTGGTGAAGACACAAAGATCTCCTCTCTTTGTAAATTTCAAGGAAACAATGCAGTATTATTAGCTATACTCATGATGCTGTCTATTACATTCCAGAATGTATTCATCTTTTTACTGAAAGTTTGTACCCTTCAGTGAACATCTCCCCATTTTCCCCACTCTCCAGCCCCTGGTAACTACCATTCTACTCTCTGCTTCAATTAATGTGACTTTTTTGTAACTAAATAATATTCCATTATATACCACATTTCCTTAATCCATTCATGCATCGAAGAACCCTTCAGTTGTTTCTATATCTTGCCTATTGTAAATAATGCTGCAATGAACATGCAGGTGTAGGTAGCTTTTGAGATACTGATTTCCTTTCCTTTGGATATATGCCTACAAGTGAGATTGCAAGATCATATAGTAATTCTATTTTTATTTTTTGGGAGAATCTCCATATTGTTTTCTATAGTGGTTGCACCTAGTTACATTCCCACCAACAATGTGCAAGAGTTCCCTTTTCTCCAAACCCTCACTAACACTTATTATTGCTTATCTTTTTGATAATAGCCATTCTAACAGGTGTGAGGTGATAGCTCATTGTGGTGTCAATGTGCATTTCCCTGATGACTACTGACATTGAGTACCTTTTCATTTACCTGTTGGCCATTTGTGTGTCATCTTTGGAAAAATGTCTATTTGGATCCTTTGCATATTTTTTAATCAGGCTATTTGTTCTTCTGCTGTTGAGTCAAGTTCCGTATAAATTTTGGATATAAACTCTTTATCACATATACCAGATATCCAATCATTGAAACACTTGCCTCTGGGCCAGGCACAGTGGCTCATGCCTGTAACCCTAGCACTTTGGGAGGCCGAGGCAGGCGGATCACCTGAGGTCAGGAGTTCAAGATCAACCTGGCCAACATTGTGAAACCCTGTCTTTACTAAAAATACAAAAAAAAAAAAAAAAAATTAGCTGGGCATGGTGGCAGTTGCCTATAATCCCAGCTACTTGGGAGGCTGAGGCAGGAGAATCGCTTGAACCCAGGAGGCAGAGGTTGCAGTGAGCTGAGATTGTGCCACTGCATTTCAGCCTGGGTGACAAGAGTGAGACCCCGTCAAAAAAAGAAAAAAGAAAAAAGAAAAAGAAAAAACCCAAGCCTCTGAATGTTTCTGAGAAACACTCCCTGGGGAAAAGCTGTTAGCACTGTGTTCCTGATAAAGGCACGCCTTTCAAACCAGTCTTCCAGGGAGCCTCTAAACAAATCAAATAATGACAATTTGGAGACAATGAGTTCTGCTCTGCTCCCCTCAGTACTAGGAATGTAACTTTTTATTTTCAGAGCTACTGTTGAGCTAGGGAAGAGGGAGTGGAATACAACAGGTTAAAACGTCACAAAGCTCATTGTTCTTACTAAGATTCATCCACTTTTTTTGAATATGTGCTTCCCAGGTTGTTAGAAGACTTTGTTTAATTTCCAGAGTTCTGAAACAGTTGAGATTGACAGTGTTTGTCAGTTTTTTATTGTTTTAATGGAGGAGTGGAATTTTTGAGTTCCTTTCATTGCCATTTTCACTAACATCATTCCAGCAAATGTTTTAATAATACACTTAGTAATGGTTTAGAATCCCTTGCCCTTGACTTCCCTAACTTCCAACATCAAATTCTACTTCTGTCTTGGGACTCTGCTAGAGAAAGTTGCAAACAGGTAAAGGTCAGAGTCTACTATTTATTTATGCTCTCCACCTCAGTTATGTTCTCCACATTGCAGTCTTTCCATTCCTCCCGTATTGACTACAAGTAGCTGTTTCAAATTTCTTCCACTCTCCTCAAGTCTTCCACACAATTCCATCTATCTCACTTTGTCCTCAAGAATTCCAAACTTCAAAATCTATTTGTATCTTATTTGTATTTATCTTAGTAGTGGAGGTGTGAAGTAAAACTGCCTCGATTTAATTCCTGCATTTGTGTTTACTAGCTGTGTGACACTGAACAAATTAAACTTCACTTTGTCTCAGTTTTCTCATCATCAAAGGATCAGTGTGAGGATTAAATAAAATAATCCATGTACAGCTCTTAGAACAATTTCTTCAATAAATTTTAGCTATCAGCATTATCATTATCGGCATCATCATCATTATCATCATCATCATTACCCCTACTACTCCTATCTTTAAAAGGTGTGTCTGTCCTCAATAGCAATGTTAACCTGTGCTCTCTTGGCCCCATCTCTTCTATTATTTGTACTGAAATCATTTCCTACCTTAAATATTTGGTACTGGCTTCTTTCCCTTGGCCTGAAACTCATTCAAGTATGCAGATCTTTAAGAATTCAAGAACAAAATGATTCTCTCCCACAAACTGCTAGTCCATCTTTTCATTTCTTGCCAAATTTCTCTAAAGTTCTCTTTTGTTACTCATTGATCTCTTCCAATCTAGATTGTACCCACCCCCAACATTGCTATAAGGCAATGGCCTAATCCTGTTCAAATAACCTTTCCAGTTCTCATTCTCCTCATCTCTCTATAACATCTAATAGGCTTTATCTGGTTTCCCTTAACAATAACTTCTTCTGGGTCTTTAACCATTTATTCCTATGTTTTCATTCTGGCTCCTTGATTGGCACAGCAGTCAGTCTTCAGCACTTGTCTGCACTCTAGGGAGTGTGGAACATCTTATCCCTAGTAGTTTTCACTAGTTTCGTTATACCTCTGATCCAGCCCTGTTAGTGGGAGGCAAATTTAGTGCCTCAGTCCTAAGTAAAACCTGTAAAAGTTATGCCAAGCAAGCCAGCTTTGGTGCACTGGAATGTTTAGAATCCCTAGCGTCTTTTAACATTACTCTTGGATTCCTATAACAGAATCTCAGTATCTACCCACTTCCATGCATCCTGTAGATGATTGACAGATTTTCCTGAAACATAAAAATAGATAACAATGTCATAGTTAGGAGGGGCAGGAAAAGTAGTAGGGGACTGGAAGAGGAAGGAGAAGTAGAAGAGGAAGCAGCAGCAGCAAAAGCTTTCTTATGCATCAAAATTATATAAAATTCAATTAAAATACATTTTTATAATTTCATGCAGTTTTAGTAATGTAGTTGCTAACATTTTATATTTAACTGTTAGCATAGGCTTTCAGAAAAGGTTTATTCTAGGCTCTGTTTAATAAATAGCTATTTGGGCCAGGCACAGTGGCTCAGCCTGTAATCTCAGCGCTTTGGGAAGCCAAGGTGGGGTAATCTCAGCACTTTGGGAGGCTGAGGTGGGCGGATCACTTGAGCTCAGGAGTTTGAGACCAGGTTGCCAACATGGTGAAACCCCGTCTCTACTTAAAAATTACAAAAGTTAGCCAGGCGTGGTGACCTGTACCTGTTGTCCCAGCTACCCAGGAGGCTGAGACAAGAGAATTGCTTGAACCCAGGAGATGGAAGGTTGCAGTGAGCCCAGATCATGCCACTGCACTCCAGCCTGGGCGACAGAGCTAGACTCTGTTTCAAAAATAAGTAAATAAGAGCTATTTATATGTAGCCCCACCTTTTACATTAAAACAATACACATGCAAAAGCCTTCACAAAGTTAATTTCTTAATACTTTGTGGGACCATATAATTTTGTTTGCATTATTTCCTAGAAAACCAGTGGAAGGTAAATTTTAACTTAGTGCAAGTCAAACTGTTTCAAAACAATGAAATTTTCCAAGTATTTTAAATGTAACTGAGGATTATGCTAGCAAGCTTTTCTGGGGCCTGGTTGCTCAATCATTCCTTGATTTAAAAAAATAAAAGAATACTTAGAACAAGTAGGAAGTGGGAGAATGCTAGCACAATTAGTGAGTGAAAGTGACAATGATGCCTTGCCATACCAGGATTCAAAGATAATAGCTTCAAAGCTGTGAAACAGTAAATGTACAGTAGTCATGATGAAAACAGTCTGAGCCACAATTGAGTCTTAGGTCTGCCTTACTCTAGAGCCTATGCTCTCTAATTACTAGGTTATATACTGCCTCTCTTGTATCTGTATCATGTCAATTCTCTGATAAAAATCCGGATTTATAGGATGAAGACAAAACTTCTCTTCTCTCTTTCAAGCTCCTCCTTAATTTTTCCTCCATCTACCTAGCCAGTGTTATTCTCTGATAATCCCTAAAGCAGTCATGCAATGCAGTCAGATCAGTTTTCATACTCTGCATCAAATCTGCCATGTTCATTTTTTTCTTTTTCTTTTCTTTCTTTCCTTCTCTTTTCTTTCTTTCTTTCTTTCTTTCTTTCTTTCTTTCTTTCTTTCTTTCTTTCTTTCTTTCTTTTTTTAAGCAAGATGTCTATCACCCAGGCTGGAGTGCAGTGGCCCGACCTCTGCTCACTGCAACCTCTGCCTCCTGGGTTCAAGCAATTTTCCTGCCTCAGCCTTCCTAGTAGCTGAGATTACAGGCATCAGCCAAAAAGCACAGCTATTTTTCTTTTTTTTGAGATGGAGTCTGGCTCTGTCGCCCAGGCTGGAATGCAGTGCGACCTCGACTCACTGCAACTTCCACCTCCCAAGTTCAAGCAATTCTAGTGCCTTAGCCTCCTGAGTAGCTGGCATTACAGGTGTGTGCTACCATACCTGGCTAATTTTTGTGTTTTTAGTAGAGATGAGGTTTCACCATGTTGACTAGGCTGATCTGGAAATCCTAGCCTCAAGTGATCTGCCTGCCTCGGCCTCTCAAAGTGCTAGGATTACAGGCATGAACCACCACGCCTGGCCTGATAAAAAATCATTTTTTAAAAATAAGATGAAAAAAATTGTGTCTTACAGATGACAAATTCTGTAGGTGTTCAGAGCAATAAGAGATCAAGGAAAGCTTCATATAGCTAGATCTTGATTTGGCTTTGAAAGATGACTAAGCTTTGAGAATTCCAGGTAAATGAAGGCCCAGGATTAGAAGTGAACATGGCAGGCCGGGCACGGTGGCTCATGCCTGTAATCCCAGCATTTTCGGAGACTGAAGCAGGCAGATCACTTGAGGCCAAGAATTCAAGACCAGCCTGGCCAACATGGAAAAACCTTGTCTCTACAAAAAACGCAAAAATTAGTGGGTGTGGTGGTGCCTGCTTGTAATCTCAGCTACTAGGGAGGCTGAGACACAAGAATTACTTGAACCCAGGAGACGGAGGCTGCATTGAGCCAAGATCACGCCACTGCATTCCAGCCTGGGTGAGGGAGCATAACTCCATCTCAAAAAAAATGTTTTTTTTTTTAATTGAGTTATACACATACCATACAATTCACCTTTTTAGAATATACAATTTAGTGGTTGTTAATATATTCACGAATATGTGCAACCATTTTTTGATTGCCTGCTCTTCATCCATTGGTGAGGGAGATAGTCCCATCCTAGGGTTATAGGGATGGCCAAACACATGACACCTGACACGGGCATATGAGATTGATAGCAGTTTATTAATCACAAATACTCAAAACCCATAGAAGGACACAGCATGCCATATAGGGCCACACAGATGTTATACTCAGGAACAGGAACAGAGTGAGAGATCAAGTGGGCGAGGTGGAGGTAGCTTTTGTAGTATCAAGAGGGCAAAGTGACCCTAGGTTTCCATGAGAGGATGTGATTGGCTTGTTTAAATATTTCCACAGACTGCTGGGAACCTGAAATCTGCTACAGCAGTTTGCCTAAGGATGCATGTAGCTGAACTGTTAGAGCCATACTCTTCCGCCCATTTCACACGTCAAAGCAGCACATAATATTGAACCCCCTTAATTTTAGGTCTTACGCCACAAAGCATCATCTTTTTCTCCTTTTTTCTTTTCTTTTTTTTTTTCTTTCTTTCTTTTTTTTTTTTTTTTTGAGTTGGAGTTTTGCTTTTGTTGCCCAGTCTGGAGTCTGGAGTGCAATGGAACAATCTTAGCTCACTGCAACCTCCGCCTTCTGGGTTCAAGCGATTCTCCTGCCTCAGCCTTCTGAGTAGCTGGGATTGTAGGCATGTGCCACCATGCCCGGCTAATTTTGTATTTTTAGTAGAGACGGGGTTTCATCATGTTGGCTAGGCTGGTATCTAACTCCTGACCTCAGGTGATCCACCTGCCTCGGCTTCCCAAAGTGCTGGGATTACAGGCATGAGCCACTGCTCCCGGCTTTTTATTCGACGGAGGAAGGAACGGAGTCTTGCTCTTTGGCACAGACTGGAGTGCAGTGGCGTGATCTCGGCTCACTGCAACCTCCACTTCCCAGGTTCCAGTGATTCTCCTGCCTCTGCCTCCGGAGCTACTGCACTCTGCCGCATCACCTTTTCCTAGGTTTAGAACCTTTTGATCACCCCCAAAAAATCCCCATGCTCATGAGCAGTCACTCCATGTCTTAGTCACTTTGAGCTACTATAACAAAGTACCATAGAGTGGTGGCTTATAAAAAACAGAAATTTATTTCTTCCAGTTCTGGAGGCTGGAAGTCCAAGGTCAGAGTGCCAGCATGGTCACGTTCTGGCAAGGGCCTTCTTCCAGGCTGCAGACTGCTGACTTCCTCACATGTATCCTCACAAGGTAGGAAAGGAAGCTAGCTAGCTCTGTAGCCTTTTATGAGAACATTAATTCCATTTGTGAGAGCTCTCCCCTCATAATCCAAATACTTCCCAAAGGTCCCACTTCTTAATGCCATCACATTGGATTTAGGGTTTAAACATCTGAATTTTGCAGGGGACACAAACATTTAGTCTGTAACACTTCACATCCTCCCTCTTCCCAAACCTAGGCAACCATTAATCCACTTTCTGTCACTGTGGATTTGCTTATTCTGAACATTTATATAATGAAAATCATTCAATATGTGTCCCTTGTGTCTGGCTTATTTTTTTCTATTTTTTTTTTGCTTTTATCTCATTTTTTTCTTTTTTATTCCTTTAGGTTTATTTATTTTTACTTATTTTTGTCTCTGACTTCTTTTTAAATTTTTTTGATAATTTAAAAAATCTTTATAGAGATGGGTTCTCACTATATTCCCCAGAATGGTCTTGAACTCCTGGACTCAAGCAATCCTTCCACCTTGGCCTCCCAAAGTGCTGGGATTATAAGTGTGAGCCACTGCACCTGGCCCTTTAAAAAATTTTTAATCTTTTTTTTTTTTTTTTTAGAGGCAAGATCACAATCTGTCATCCAGGATAGAATGCAGTGATGTGATCATAGCTCTCAGTAACCTCAAATTCCTGGGCTCAAGGGATTCTCCTGCCTCCCGAGTAGCTAGGACTACAGATGTGTGCCACCACACCTAGCTACTTTTTATTTTTATTTTTTTGTAGAGATGGAGTCTTGCTATATTGCCCAGGCTGGTCTTGAGCTTCTGGCCTCGAGTGATCTTCCCCCAGTCAGCCTCCCAAAGCATTGGGATTACAGTTGTTAGCTACCACAACTGGCCTCTGGCTTCTTTTACTTAGCATAATGTTTTTGAAATTCATTCATGTTAGAGCATGTGTCAGTACTTCCTTCCTTTGTGTGACTCTATAATACTCCACTATAAGAATCTGCCACATTTTGTTTATTCATTCATCAGCTAATGGACTAATGTGCTTTCCCCCGTTTT
Organism: Cheracebus regulus; assembly: GCA_963574635.1. Lineage (NCBI taxonomy): Eukaryota > Metazoa > Chordata > Mammalia > Primates > Pitheciidae > Cheracebus > Cheracebus regulus. The sequence goes on along the minus strand of CAUYQU010047230.1, from coordinate 3,252 downwards.
GGTTGCTATGAATAATAATTATATGAATATTCTTGTACACGTTTTTGTGTGGATATATGTTTTCAACTTTTTTTGTATATACCTAAGACTATAATTGCTGAATCTATAGAAAATATATGTTTAAACTTTTGAGGAATATCTAGACTATTTTTCAAAGCACCATTTTACATTTTACTTTACTACACTAGCAAAATACGAAGCCTCCAATTTCTCCACATCCTTGTCATCATTGATTATTTTCCACCTTTTTTATTATAGCCAGACTATTAGGCATGAAGTGGTATCTTGTTGTTTTGATTTGTATTTTCTGAATGGCTACTGATACTGAAGATCTTTTCATCTGCTTATTTGCCATTTGTGTATATGTTTTTAGAAAAATGTCTATTCAAATTCTTTGTCCATTAAAAAAAAACTTTATTTTTCATTTTAGATTTACAGAAAAATTGCAGAGACATTACAGAGTTCCCATATACCCCACACCAAGTTTCTGTTATTGACATTTTTCATTAATATGGTTCATTTTCTACAGTAAATGATCAATATTAATACAGCATTATTAACTAAAGTTATTTTACTAAGTTACTAAAATTACCCAATTAATTAAAAAATACCTCAGGCCAGGCACAGTGGCTCATGTCTGTAATCCCAGCACCTTGGGAGGCTGAGATGGGAGGATTGCTTGAGGCCAAGGGTTCAAGACAAGCCTGGGCATCATAGCAAGACCACATCTCTACAACAAAAAGATTTTTGTAAAAATAAGCCAGGCATGATGACTCACACCTGTAGTCCCAGCTACTTAGGAGGCTGAGATGGGAGGATCCCTTGAGCCCAGAAGTTCAAGGCTGCAGTGAGCTGTGATCATGCCACTGCAATCCAACCTGGGTGACAAAGTGAGACCCCAACTCAAAAAAACATACTTCAGCTTTTACCTAATGTCTTTATTCTGTTCTAAGATGCCATTCAGGACAAGACATTACATTTAGAGATAATGTCTCTCTAAGCTCCTTTTGGCATGACAGTTTCTTATATTGTCCTTGTTTTAATGACCTTGACAATTTTGAGGAGTACTGGGCAGGTATTTTCTATGATGTCCTTCTATTGGGATTTGTGAGATTTCTCATTGGTAGAGAGGGGTGAGGGTACTTACTGTGATCATGACTCATCACTGTCGATGTTGATCTGTATCACCTGGCTGAAGTAGTGTTTGCTCAGCTTCTCCGCTGTGATGTCACTCTTTTTCTCATCTTTTCTGTAATAAAAACAACTTTTTATTTTAAAATAATTTTTGACCCACAAGAAGTGGCAAAAATCATACAGAGTTTTCACATTCCCTTCATTCAGTTTCCCCTCATGTTAATGTCTTGCATAACCATAGTACAATGATCAGAACTGAGAAATTAACGTTGGTATAATATTATTAACTAAATTACAGACTTTATTTGGATGTCTTAACTGACTGTTAAAGCCTATAGTACAGCAAGAATTGAAAAGGACAACAAAAAAGAAGGATGCAGAGAAGGTACTGCCTACAGTTGTATAGGCCCAAAGGCATTTGAGCAAGAGGCAGCAAGCTGAAGCCAAAAGTTAGCATAGCAATGTTGAGGGCCTTTTCCTAATTTTTTCTCCTTGGGGTAGTGGTGGAGGTTGTAATTTGTTTATGAAGCATGACTTTTTTTGACCTTTTCTTCAATAGGGTGGGGCTTTTCTTATTGGCATAAAGATTCCTTGTACTGTAGGTTATCCACATGGAAAATGCTTTTTTAAAAAAAAATAATTACCTTTCTGCCGGGTGCAGTGGCTCACACCAGTAATCCCAGCACTTTGGGAGGCAGAGACAGGCCGATCACTTGAGATCAGGAGTTCGAGACCAGCCTGGCCAACATGGCAAAATCCCATCTCTACTAAAAATGCAAAACTAAGCCAGGCATGGTGGTCCTGTAATCCCAGCTACTCAGAAGGCTGAGGCAGGAGAATTGCTTGAACCCAGCAGGTGGAGGTTGCAGTGAGCCGAGATCATGCCATTGCACTCCAGCCTGGGTGACAAGAGTGAAACTCCGTCTCAAAGAAAAAAATTACCTTTCACACACTATTCAACCATTCAATTTCCCCTCCTGAGTGTGGGAATATTCAATGTGCTTAGATAAAAGCACTACTTAGGTTGAAAGGTATGTAAACCAAAAATTATTTGAGACAAGTCTCAACCCTAAGGACATGGTCCTGACACAGCCTCAGGAGGTCCTGACAACATGTGCACAAGGTGGTCAGGGCACAGCTTGATTTTATACATTTTAGGAAGACATGAAACATCAATCAATATATGTAAGATGTACATTGATTCTGTCCAGAGAGGCAGGACAATTGAAAGTGGGGAGGGGGCTTCCAGGTTACAGGTAGATGAGACAAATGGTTGCTTTTTTTTTTTTTTTTTAGTTTATGATTAGCTTTTCACTGAACACACAATTTACAGGAATAGTCAATTATGCCTTAGTCTGGCTTAGTGAAACAGTAGGGCAAGGGAAGCAATCAGGTATGCATTTGTTTTGCATGAGCAGAGGGATAACTTTGAGTTGTGTCTATCCTTTGTCCACAAGGAATTTTTTCATGAGTAAATTGTGAGGGAGGTATGTATCTTTTTAATCTTTGTAGCTATCTTATTTAGGAATAGAGTGGGAGACTTATTTGCCCCCCACAGTTCCCAGCTTGACCTTTCCTTTTGGCTTAGTCATTTTGGGGTACTGATGTTTATCTTCCTTTCACAGGTGGTGCAGTTGTTTTTCTCCACATAAGTAAGAAACAAAAAGGCATTTAAACAGATTAGCAGGATAAAGAAAACAGGTTGCTTCCCAACACCTCTCAAATAGGATGTTCATAATGAGGCTTCTGAAATTTGGACTGGTATACATTTAGTGTAAGACCTATTCATGTATGTGTGAAATGTACACATGTGAAATGTATTTTAAAGTCAAATAGAAACATTTAAAAATTATCTTGTCAGAGAAACTGACTAAAAGTGCATTGCACTCAAATTCCAAATCATCAACTGCTCTTCTAGCAGCAAAATTTATGGGTGATTTCATAATAAAATTAAATGGGAGAAGGCAGAGTGTGACAGTGAATGTTTTAAACATATTTTATAATGTTCAAGTCTAGAGTTAAAAAGCCAAAAATTAATTGTTCCAAAATAAATTCCAGCTGGATACAGTTAAAAGTAAAAGATGAAAGCTTAATAACACCAGAATAAAAATAAGTGAA
>CAUYQU010047229.1:0-11876 GCA_963574635.1 Cheracebus regulus | reverse complement strand
TGCAATTATATATATAATTATATATATATATAAAATTGCATTATAGGTTTTGGTTATATATATTTTAGGTTATATATATATATTTCAGGTTATATATATTTTAGGTATATAAAGAAAGGCTGTCTTTATCAACTATACAATCATAAAATTATTCAAATATAGCCTAGGCACCAGCATTTATATCATAATTTGAAAATATTTTAATTTAATTTAATACACTTTAAAACAGAATGTAAATTGGTGGTAGAAAATAGGTTTAGTTTTTGGCAAAACAAAAAAAATTTTATATAGCATATTTCAGTTTATTGTATCTTTTAAAATTAACAATAGCTATAATATCAGGAAATAGCTTCACTATTTAGGCCTCAACTTTCTAAGATTTCACTGGAACATTAAGCTTTATAATAATCTCTTAAGATTTTAAGGGAAAATATTTTTTTAAATAGATTAGAAAATAAAAATTATTAAAATATTTATCTCTCATTTTTGTTTTATGACCGCAACAGCAAAGATATCCACATTCTAATAAAAAATCTCAAGAAAAGAGAGAAAGTTAACTGGAAGCCAGAAATTTCCTCTGCAACAAAGTACATTTTTGAAACATTTGAATATTTCTTTAGTTTCTTGGACACTTTTATAATTTGAGTGAATGATATTAGATTGTCATATCGAGCTGCATCCATTTCCAGTTTTGTTCTGACACTTCTGTTGCTAAGCTTAGCTAATGAGTCATGTCTTGTAGTATGTAATCAACACATAGTCCAATGTTAATAAAAAGTAGAAGGAAAGACCATCCACTCATGCTGTTTTAATCACATCATCTTTTTATTCAGTAACTGATTGTTAATATCTACCAACCCCCTAATTTTGAAAATGTTCTCAAATGACAATGCTTACATATATAATCAACTTTCAGAAAAGTTTATGAAAATAGTTTCTCATAAGTTATTGAATATTTTGATCTACTTCATATTCTTTGTAGTAACTTGTCAAGACTGTCAATATTATTTGTAAGAAAAACATGCAGTAGCCTATATTATGTTCTAATAAAATAAACTATGGCCATTAAAATTTTAAGTATGAATGATGGGTAATGCAATTCTCCATGCATAAGTAATTATTGTTATTAATCTGTGATATAAATATCCTTCATGCAGTGTTAACTGATTTTCAGCATAGCAAAAATGTACTCTTTGTGTAGTCAAGATTGCTTTGCTTATGCTGCAATAGCATAGCACCTTAAAATTTCAATGGCTAAAAAAATTAAAAGTTCATTTCTGACAGTACAAACTCCATCTTGGCTCACTGAGCTCAGTGCTTTTCTCCACATCATTCTCACTGTCAGCCTCATCCTTATAAGTCTTCACTAGCTGGAATATTTTTCTTTCTTTTTCTTTCTTTCTTTTTTAACCACCTCAAAGAGAAAGAAACAATAGAAGGACCTACACTCACAATTTAATGCTTCATCCCAGAATGAGGCACATTACTCTCACCAAAAACTCGATGTCTAGTAATAATATGGCCCTGCCCAGGTGCAAGGGAGAATATGCTGATGTCTGTTAGACCACTTCTAGTAGTCCCTAGAAGGACTCATAGAACTCAGCATACAGCTCTACTCATGACTAAGATTTTTTTTGGTTTTTTCTTTTTCTTTTCTTTTCTTTGTTTTTTGTTTTTTAATTTTTGTTTTTGAGAAGTATTTTCGCTCTTGTTGCCCAGGCTGGAGAGCAATGGTGCGATCTCAGCCCACTGCAAACTCTGCCTCCTGGGTTCAAGCGATTCTCCTACCTCAGCCTCCCGAGTAGCTGAGATGACAGATGACAGGCAAACGCCACCTTGTCCTGCTACTTTTTAAAATTTTTAGTAGAGATGGCATTTCACCACGTTGGACAGGCTGGTTACAACCCCCTTGACCTCAGGTGATCGACCTGCCTTGGCCTCCCAAAGTGCTGGGATTGCAGATGTGAGCCACTGCCCGCAGCCATGACTAAGATTTTTTATAGTAAAAAGATAAACAGCAAAATTAAGAAAAGAAAAAATACATGAGGTGAAATCTGCAAGAAGCCAGGCAAAAGTTTCTATGAGTTATTTTGTTGGTTTTTGTTTTTGTTTCTCCCCCCGTGGAGTCACACAGACATACTTAATTCCATCAGCAATTAGTTGTGTTAGAATACATGTCAAGTATTGTCTGACAACAAAACTTATGAGAGACTCAGTACCCAGAGATTTTATTGAGTGTTGACCATGTGGGTACCCCATGCCTAGAACATACCAAATTCCAGTTCACAAAAGAAAAGCAGCTGTTCAATCTAATTATAAATGGCCTAGACACAGCAAGTTACCCTTATTGATCAACTGGTAACTAGGAAAACTCAGAGAACCAAGTTGCAAGATGCCAGCCAAGATCCAGCCTTGCAAGCAGGTTGTTCTAAAGCTGATAATCACAGGACAGCTATGTTAAGTCTTATTATGCACAGGTAGTGAGAGTTGAATTTCCAACTCTACCCAAAATAATGAGAGTACAGAATTCAGATAAGCATTGAAATATTTTCTTTACCATTAGTAATTGTAAATCTAAGGAGAGTTCAATTGTGACTATATGAATTTTTAGTGTTTAGATTTCTCTGATTGTGTTTTAGTAATACGTAGCAGATTTAAGAAAAACCTAAATCTTAGGCAGAAAATTTTTTATAGCCAGATATTTAGCTATTTTTATGAAATGTATAAGTCAAAAAGGAAATTAATGCTAATATTTTATGCTAAACTAGTAAATAATTGGGAAGAAGAAGGAAAACGGTGGAAAAAATTATAATTGTTAAAAATATCTATATCAATATTTGTGCCTAAATATACATATACATATGATCACACACATATATTTGCTTGCATATACATAAAATACTTTAGTAAGGACACATAAGTGAAGAAAATCTCATCTCATCCTGTAAAGAGAAGAAAGGGCTTAGGTAGGTAAAGAAAGAGAATTACTTGTTAATATATAAATTTGTTTTTACATATTTCTTGTTAATATATAAACAGAATTAGATGTTAATATATAAATTTCATTCAAAATTAATGTTTAATCTTCCTGTGTTACTTTTAAAAAGTAGTGGTTGGGAAGTTCATTTGGAAGGATAAATATGTGAAGATCTCTTATACTTTAATACAATGCATAGACAACCATTTAATATTTAATAGAAAGCTATATAATACCAGCTGGTATTGGCTTAAGAATAGATTGTTTTTAACATCTAATTAGCAAACTGAAAAACAAACACATAACTCATATGAAGAGATAATATATTTAAATTGTGATGTTCCATGATGATATACCACAAGTTTACATGTTATTAAGAGTCAGAAGCATATTTTCCTGTCAATGTACCAATCTTTTCCTTCTGGTCCAAAAAATAGTACAGCATTGCCCCAAATTTCCAACTCTTCCAAAGCATTATCAATTACATATATATTGGCATTACTGCTTTAAGGATTCATTCTGGTATGCCCTAAATCAGTATTAGAGAATGACATGTACTTTTCTTCTCATTTTATTTTTTTCTCAAGTTTCCTCCTTTCCTAAGCAGGACCTTCTGCATGCATGTTGCCCTGCAGATAGACTCTTAAAGACTTGTCTGCTCAATCACTTCATCAAATGTATATGTACATGTGTAAGTGTCATAGGTGAAAATTATGGAGTGAAAACTGGTAATCTGTATTAAAAGTAAGATAGCATGTTTCCTCCTATCAGATAAGCAGAGGTTTTTAAAATATAATGCAAGCTACAGTGTGAGATACACCTAATACAGAAATGGTGGACATAATATTAGTAAATATTTCTAGAGAATAGTTTGAGAAACCACTTCCAAGGACATTCATTGCAGTATTAAAAATAAGAAAATGATAAAAATATAATTAATAAAACATTGATTTTCAAATACAAGAGCCCATTTTTAAAATAATATAACAAAAACTAGAAGAATGGGTAAGTAAATCAAGGTATAACAATACATATAATGTAAATTTTGTGGCAATTAAAATAGTATTTTAAACTCAAATTCTTCAGTAAAATGATCAAAATAAGATGTTAATATTTTTAAAAAGTTGTTATATAGTTGAATCCCATTGCAAAAGGTAAGTATATGGATATTTGTATAGTAACAAATATTAGAGACAGATATCATGTGGATAGTAATTTTCTCAAGGATTGGAAACTATTAATATGAGAACGTACATGGATATACCTAGATGATACACAAACTACACACCTAGACAGTATGGTATAGCCTATTGCTCTCCAAGGCTTCAAATCTATACATGTTATTGCATTTTGAGTGCATTTTTTTCATATGCACCACTGTATTTTAATAACTATTTATAATAATATTCCAAAATTAAGAGAAAATAGGTGATATTTTAAGAGATACAGAAAATTTAATTAAAAATAAAAGAATAATTATTATACCAGAAAATAATAGCTTTTAGAACTGACAGGAATAAGGTACAATTATTTATCATTTAACAGTGAGAATACCTTCTGAAAACCTCATAGCTAATTCCATTGTTGTGCAAATATTAATATGAGAATGTACATGCATATACCTAGATGATATACTCAATTGCACATCTAGACTATATGGCAAATTGCTCTCCAAGGCTTCAAATCTATACAACATGTTATTACACTTAATACTATAGGCAGTTGTGCCACAGTGGTAACTATTTGTGTATCTAAATATACGTAAACTAGGAAAAGATAATAGATTGTGTTGCACTACAGTGACTAAGCCAATCAATAACTATGAAGTCACTGGCAATATTAAATTTTTAGCTTCACTATAATCCTATGGGACCCTGCCTTATATGCAGTTCATTGTTGTCTGAAGAGGCATTGTGCAATACATGACTGTATAGTAATAAATTGCATGAGGATAATGGCATTTAGAGAAAATATTTAAGAAAATGTTTGTCCCATTGATAGTTATAAATGTCTATTCATCACAGTGTATGTAAGTGCATCTTTTATATAACATCCTTCCTCTATCTACTGTTTATTCATTTAGCTTTATCCAGTTACTATCAAAATATGAAGAATAACATTATTTTACATTTACGGTATGATACTAGAAGGCTTTAAAATAACTAAGTAGCTGAAAATTAAAAAAATAATTTTGCAGGAACTATGTATGCTTGAGCACTCTGTCTGCTATCCTCTAATCCCATGCAAATGAAGGCTGTGGAATTACTCTAGCACACCTTCCTCCTTATAAAGACTGGAAATATTTAGAAACTCATTAATGAGCTAATCATTTATTGGATCCTATTCTATAATCATTATAAGAGGAAGGGATGCAAGCATGAAACTTTTCCCTCCTCTATTAGTTAATTATTGAGACCTTTTATTTGCCTTGAGGGTCAAATTCTTTCTTATAAAGGTTAAGGTCATTCCTAAATTTCACCCTTCATTTGTCAGTGATGGATAAAAAGTGACTTCATTAAAGTAAATTAAAACCACCATGACTAATTTACCTTATTCTCAAATATCTTAATATACATCGAAGCCCACATCTTTATCCTCCTCCTACAACTGCTAGGATGTATTAATTTAAAATATAATCTGTGTTTTAAAACATGTATTAATGTGAAGTAGAGAGACATGGAAAGGAAAAAGAATCACTGTCCTTTTTCAGTGTTTAAGAGACGGCAAGTATCAGCTATAACAATAAATTTAGAAAGGAACAAAAATATATTTTATTGCAGAAGATAGCAGGGATACTCAGTTTGATGGAAAGCTTAGTAATAGTGTTTAGGCTCTTTCATTAAAAAGAGAAAATGATGATACTGAACCCTGAAAAGGACCTGACATCTTCATATTTGATTTACAGTAACATCTGTGGAGGGGAAGGTCACCATGCTGAATAAGCTACTAATGTGGCTCAGAGAGAAGGTCATTTGCACATATTGTAACTTCTCATCATTTTAGGAGTGAAGAGAATTTGGAAATAAGACTTTGACTTTTGCAGAGAATGACTATATTGCTAAAGAGTTCAAAGTGTTTATTATTGATACCTGGTAAATAAGTGCCTTTTGCTCTGATGTTTTCAAACAAGATTACTATACTAATGTTCAGTCGACATTCAGTCAAGAATACTCATCTGGGGGCTGAGGCTAGATGACAGAATTTTAGAAGATTGCTTTCCTTAGACTTTTTATAACAAATGCAAATGAAAGTAGAATATGAGGACAAGAAAAAGCTTAAATGTTTTTTTCTAAACACTTTGACACAGAGAAACAAACATTTTCCATTCATTTTTCATACCAGTGCCTTCCTTTTATTTGTAATACACTTCTGACTCCTCAGGAGAATCTCAATGTATAGCTCTTTGAACACACACACACACACACACACACACACACACACAATGTCACATTAAAGTTGAAACTGAATTTTCTTCCCAAAATATAAGTAGTCACTTTCAGTAGCTTTTCTGTCTACATATTTCACCACAGAAATAAAAAGGCATGAAAATCAAAGATAATAAAGAAATAATGGAAAGAGCTATCCATTTCCTCTTTCTGTGTTTGTTCTGATATGTATGCCTTTCAAACTCATGGATTATTAGTAATGCTTTTTTTATATTATTTTAATAGAAATTTTAATCTATTTTTTTATCTTTTTTTTTGTCTGACACAAATTTTAAGGTCTCTTGTTGGCTATGGACACCAATATTTCCCTACTATTAGCTAGATCTTGTTTCTGTAATGTAACAAAACATCTTTTAGGTTATGTAATAGGTGGTGACATATCAACAAAACACTGTTTATTCACCTTATCATTGAGCACACTTGCAAATGTATTTGAAAGAAAAATTCCTGGAAGTGAAAGAGCTAATTGAACAGGTGTAGACATTTAAAATTTTGATAGATATGACCAAATGGCATTCCAAATTGTAATAATTGCATTTCCACTAACAAAAGACAGGATTTTTAAAATCTCCATTTAACAAGTATGTGTTACTTGTTAATATTTCATGTACTATTTTAGCCTTTCAGATATTTTAAACAGTAACTGTTTAACTAGTTCTTTCAAATAGCATACAGCATTCTACTTATACTGTTCCTTCCTATATAGCTTATTATATGTTTTATTTGTTTTCTTATGTGTTTACGTTTTACTTTTTATATTTATTTAATTTAACTTTTAATCATTGACTATTTAAAATTTAATTTTATATACTTTTTTCTCATTTGAAAACATTTGACTGTTTTCTCCAAAATCTATTATGCCATATTTATTATACATTAAATTTCATACGTATTTGAGTTCATTTCTGAAATGTGTGTTCTGATTTTAAGATGTATGTACTCATTTATCAGTCTCACATGTAAAGATTATGTTATATTCGTGCAGAAGAGACCAAGCTGAGGAAAGACTATATGAGTTCAAAGACTGGTTCTTTAAATCAACTCAGTCAGATAGAAATAAATAAAAAAGAGATGTATAAAATGAACAAAACTGCTGAAAATATAGGATTGTGTAAAAAAAACACACACTTACACTTCATTGGTATTTCTGAAAGAAGGAGACAAAATAAACAATTTGGAAAATATATTTCAGGATATACTCCATAAAATTTCTCTAATCTTTTTAGAGGTTGACATGCAAATAGAGAGAACCCTGTCTAGATACCCTGCAAGATGATAATCACCAAGGCACATAGTCATCAGATTGACTAAGGCCAATGTGAAAGAAAAAATAAATAAATAAATACAACTAGAGAAAGCCATCAGATCACATGTAAAGGGACCCTGATTAGGCTGGCAATGGCCCTCTAAGCAGAAACAATACAAGCTAGGAGAGATGGGGGCCTGTTTTCAACATAATTAAAGAAAAGAAATTCTAACCAAGAATTTAATTTCCTTTCAAACTATGTGTATTAGCCCATTCTCACACTACTAATAAGGACATATCCAAGACTGAGTAATTTATAAAGAAAAGAGGTTTAATTGACTCACAGTTCAGCATGGCTGGGAAGCCCTCAGAAAACTTATAATCACACCATCTCTCATGAGATAACAATATCATGAGAACAGTAGCATGGCGATAACCACCCCAGGATTCAGATACCTCCTTCTGGGTCCCTTCCATGACACATGGGGATTCTGGGAACTACAATTCAAGATGAGATTTGGGTTGGGACAAACCATATTAATAAGCTTCATAAGTGAAGGAGAAATAAAATCCTTTTCAGAGAAGCAAATGCTGACGGTATTTGTTACAACTAGACAAGCTTTACAAGAGATTCTTAAGGGAGTAATAAACATGGAAAAAAATGAAAGACACCTGATACCAGAGAAATAAAATTAATCAGATAGCCCACCAACTATCTACATGTATAAAGCATCTACATGATCAGGTATACAAAAGCAGCTAACAACACAATGACAGGATCAAAATCTCATATCAATACTAACACTGAATACGAATGTTCTAAACACATCATTAAAAGGCATAGAGTGGCTAGCTAGATAAAAAAGACAAAGTCAAACTGTCTACTGTCTTTAAGAAACCCATCTCATATGTAATGACACAGGTTCAGAGTAAAGGGATGAACAAAGGTCTACCACATAAACAGAAAAATAAAAGGAATCAGGAATCCTTTTTCTTATATGAGATGAAAGACTTTAAACCAATGAAAATCAAGAACTACACAGATGGGCACTACATTATAATAAAGGATTCAATTTAACAAGAAGATTTAGCTATCCTAAATATACACACACCCAACATTGGAGCACCCAAATTTATTAAACAAGTCCTGTTGACCTCCAAAAGACATTGAGCCACACAATAATAGGGGGAGATTTTAAGCTCCCTTTCCTCCCCCCAAGCCCCCACTGACAGCATTAGAAAAATCATTGATGCAGAAAACTAGCAAAGAAATTTTGCACATAAACTTGACACTTGAAAAGTTGGGTTTAATAGACATCTACAGAATACTCAACCTAAGCATTACAGAATATACAGTCTTCTCATCTGCACATGGAACATATTCTAAGGTGGAACACAGTCTCAATAATAACGTAAGTCTCAATAGACTCAAAAAGATTGAAATACTCCCTAGCACACACTTGGAGCACAGTGCATTAAAAACAGAAATTGATATCAAGAAGATCTCTCAGAACTACACAGATATAGAAAACTACATAGCTTTCTCCTGAATAATTCCTGGGTGAACAACAAAATTAAAACAGATATTAAAAAATTATTTAAAAGAGATGGGCATGTTGGCTCATGCCTTTAATTCAAGCATTTTGGGAAGCTGAAACAGACTGATCACATGAGCTCAGGAGTTTGAGAGCAGCCTAGCCAATATGGCAAAACTCCATTTCTACTAAAAATACAAAAGTTATCTGGGCATGATAATGTGTACCTGCAGTCTCAGCTATTCAGAAGAGTGAGGCATGAGAATCACTTGAACTTGGAAGGTGGAGGTTGCGGTGAGCCAAGATCATTCCAATGCACTCCAGCCTGGGTGAAAGAGTGAGATTCTGTGAACAACCTACTCCTGAATGATAACAGGATAAACAATGAAATGAAGGCAGAAATAAAGATCTTTGAAACCAATAAGAACAAAGACACAACATACCAGAATCTCTGGGACACATTTAAAGCAGTGTCTAGAGGGAAATTTATAGCACTAAATGCCCATATGAGAAGTGAGAAAACATCTAAAATTGACATCCTATCGTCAAAATTGAAAGAGCTAGAGGAGCAAGAGCAAACAAATTCAAAAGCTAGTAGAAGACAAGAAATAACTAAGGTCAGAGCAGAACTGAAGAAGACAGAGACACAAAAAACCTTCAAAAAAATCAATAAATCCAGGAGCTGGTTTTTTTTTTAAAGATCAACACAATAGACAGACTGCTAGTCAGATTAATAAAAAAGAAAAGATAGAAGAATCGAATAGAAGCAATAAGAAATGAAAAAGGGGATATCACTGCCATTTCCACAGAAATACAAACCACCATCAGAGATTACTACCAACAAATCTGCACATAAACTAGTAAATCTAGAAGAAATGGATAAATTCCTGGACACTTATAGCCTCCCAAGACTAAACCAGGAAGAAGTTGAATTCCTGAATAGACCAATAACAAGGTCTAGATGTAGAGGCAGTAATTAATAGCCTACCAACCAAGAAATGTCCAGGTCTAGATGGGTTCACAGCCTAATTCTACCAGATGTACAAAGAGAAGCTGGTACTATTTCTTCTGAAACTGTTCCAAATAATACAAAAAGAGGGAATCCTCATTAACTCATTTTATGAGACCAGCATCTTCCTGGTACCAAAACCTGACAGAGACACAACTAAAAAAGAAAACTTCAGGCCAATATCCGTGATGAACCTAGATGAAAAAATATTCAATAAAATACTGCAAAAAGAATGCAACAGCATATCAAAAACTTATCCATTTGTCTGTTTTGGCTTTTGTTGCCAATGCTTTTGGTGTTTTAGTCATGAAGTCCTTGCCTATGCCTATGTACTGGATGGTTTTGCCTAGGTTTTCTTCTAGGGTTTTTATGGTGTTAGGTCTTATGTTTAAGTCTTTAATCTATCTGGAGTTAATTTTAGTGTAAGGTGTCAGGAAGGGGTCCAGTTTCTGCTTTCTGCAGATGGCTAGCCAGTTCTCCCAACACTATTTATTAAACAGGGAATCCTTTCCCCATTGCTTGTTTTTGTGAGGTTTATCAAAGATCATATGGTTGGAGATATGTGGTATTGCCTCTGAGGCCTCTGTTCTGTTCCATTGGTCTATATCTCTGTTTTGGTACCAATACCATGTTGTTTTGATTACTGCAGCCTTGTAGTATAGTTTGAAGTCAGGGAGTGTGATGCCTCCACCTTTGTTCTTTTTGCTTATTGTTCTTTTTGCTTAGAATTGACTTGGCTATGTGGGCTGTCTTTTGCTTCCATATGAAGTTTAAGATGTTTTCTTTTTTTCTAGTTCTGTGAAGAAGGTCATTTGCAGCTTGATGGGTATAGCATTGAATCTATAAATTACTTTGGGCAGTATAGCCATTTTCACAATATTGATTCTTCCTAACCATGAACATGGAATGTTTCTCCATTTGTTTGTGTCCTCTTTTATTTCATTGAGCAGTGGTTTGTAGTTCTCCTTGAAGAGGTCCTTTATATCCTTTGTTAGTTGTATTCCTAGGTATTTTATTCTCTTTATAGCAATTGTGAATGGCAGTTTGTTCTTGATTTGGCTCTCTTTAAGTCTCTTATTGGTGTATAGGAATGCTTGTGATTTCTGCACATTGATTTTATATCTGGAGACTTTACTGAAGTGGCTTATCAGTTTCAGAAGATTTTGGGCTGAGATGATGGGGTCTTCTAATTATACAATCATGTCGTCTGCAAATAGAGACAATTTGACGTCCCCCTTTCCTTATTGAATACATTTTATTTCATTTTCTTGCCTGATTGCTCTGGCTAGAACTTCCAATACTATATTGAATAGGAGTAGTGAGAGAGGGCATCCTTGTCTAGTGCCTGATTTCAAAGGGAATGCTTCCAGTTTTTGCCCATTCAGTATGATATTGGCTATGGGTTTGTCATAAATAGCTTTTATTATTTTGAGACACGTTCCATCAATACCTAGTTTATTGAGAGTTTTTAGCATAAAGGGCTGTTGAATTTTGTCAAAAGCCTTCTCTGCATCTATTGAGATAATCTTGTAGTATTTGTCTTTTGTTCTGTTTATGTGGTGAATTACGTTCATAGACTTGTGTATGTTGAACTAGCCTTGCATCCCGTGGATGAAGCCTATTTGATTGTGATGGATAAGATTTTTGATGTGCTGTTGCAATC
>CAUYQU010047228.1:0-92659 GCA_963574635.1 Cheracebus regulus | reverse complement strand
CCCCCCCCCCCCCCCCCCCCCCCCCCCCCCCCCCCCCGCCCCCCCGCCCGGCCGGCCCCCCCCCGCCCCCAATAACAGAATTTAAATATCAACCAGTACGATCTTTGGAGGTCCCAACACCTCCCGACCCATCCTTAAATTTCATTGCTGAGCAATGTCTTTGCTCCTGTACCTTTCTCTCCATAATGGTGCTATCTATTTTGTGGTCAGAAATACAGTTGTTAATTATTATTGCTGTTTGATTTCATATGTTCTGTTTATCACAGCATTTCGGATTGAATTGGATTCTGCTAACATTTATGTTCAACCTGCCTCTCAGCTTCAAAACTGAATCCAGTAGTATCTGCCAGATACCTACTATGTTCTCAGCACTGGGTTATGAAGAAAAAAGTTCCTCAACAATTTCATAATCCAGTAAAAGCAGATGAGAAAACAGGAGTGGATAGGTGCTAGGCTTGAGGCTGGGTTCAGTCAGCTGCTGGGGCAAATCAGGGTGCACCAGAGCTGGAGGTGAGAGACCTGGAGGAGAACCCCTCAAGGGAGAAGCAGCCAGTGACAATGAGGGACCCTGACTTTTGTTTTGTTGTTCTTGTCTTCTAATGTCTTTATCTCATATTAGCATCAGGGTAATGCTGTCCTCCTGGATTAAATTTGGAAATATTCTCTCTGCTTCAATTTTCTGGATGGGTTTGTCTAGAATTGGAACTATTTCTTTCTTAAATGTTTGATAGAATTCACCAGAGAAGCCATCTAGAATTGAAGTTGTTTTTTTTTTGTTTTTTGAGATGGAGTTTTGCTCTTGTTGCCCAGGCTGGAGTGCAGTGGCACAACCTTGGCTCACTACAACCTCCACCTCCTGGGTTCAAGCGATTCTCCTGCCTCGGCCTCCCGAGTAGCTGGGATTACAGGCATGCACCACCATGCCCGGCTAATTTTGTTTTTTAAGTAGAGATGGGGTTTTGCCATGTTGGACAGGCTGGTTTCGAACTCCTGACCTCAAGTGATCCACCCACCTCTGCCTCCCAAAGTGCTGGGATTATAGGCATGAGCCACCGCGCCCAGCCGAATTGAAATTTGTTAGAAACTTTTTAACAATGAATTCAATTTTTAAATAAGTATAGGACTATACAGCTTATCTATTTCTCTTTGAGGTAGCTTTGGTAATGTGTATCATTAAGGAATTTTTCTATTTCATCTCAGTTGTGAACTATATAGGCATAAAGTTGTTCATAATATTTCCATTTTATCCTTTATCTGTAGAGTGTAGTGTTGTCACCTCTCTCATTCCTGATACTGGCAATTTATGTCTTTGTTGTTGTTGTTCTGATCATCCTGGCTAGGGGCTTATCAATTTTATTGATCTTCTCAAGGAACTAGCTTTTGGTTTCATTCATTTTCTCTATATTTTTTCTGTTATCTATAGCACCGGTTTCTGCTTTGCTCTTTATTATTTATTATTTACTTTCTTCTATTTACATTGAGTTTAAGTAGTTTTTCCTTTTATAGTCTTTCACATAAAAGCTGAGGTCATTTGAGACCTTTCTTCTTTTAATACAGGCATTTAGTGCTACAGAATTCTCTGAGAGTACTGTGTTAGCTAGCATTCATCCCTGAATGAAAATGATATGTTTTCATTTTTATTCAGATAAAATACTTTCTCATTTCCCTTTTGATTTCTTCTTTGATTCATGGGTGACTTAGACGTATATTATTTAGTTGTATGTATTTTAAGATTTTCCTGATGTCCAACTGTTTTTTTGTTTGTTTGTTTTTGTGTTTGTTTTTTTTTTTTTTGAGACACAAACTCGCTCTGTTGCCAGTCTGGAGTGCCGTGGCGTGATCTCGGCTCACAGCAACCTTCGCATCCCAGGTTCAAGCAATTCTTTTGCGTCAGCCTCTGGAGCAGCTAGGACTACAGGCACACACCACCACGCCCAGCTAATTTTTGTATTTTTAGTAGAGACGGGGTTTCACTATGTTGGCCAGGATGGTCTTGATCTCTTGACCTTGTGATCTGCCCACCTTGGCCTCCCAAAGTGCTGGGATTACAGGCATGAGCCACCGTGCCTGGCCTTATGTAACTGATTTCTAATTTTATTCTGTTGTGATCAGAGAACATCATATCTCTTGAATCATTTGAATGTTATTGAGGCTTGTTTTTATGGCCCAAAATATGACCTAATTTGGCAGATGTTTCATTTGAACTTAAAAAGATGTATATTCTGCTGTTGTTGAGTGAAGTGTCGTGTAAATGTCACCTTGGTCGAGTTGGCTGATGGTGGTATTCAGGTCTGCTCAGCACGTGCTGCCTTTCTGCCTGCTTGTCCTGTCAATCACCGAGAGAGGGGTATTGAAATCATAAACTATAAGTGTGGCGTTGTGCATTTCTCTTGCAATTCTCTCAGTTTTTACTTCATATCATATTATATTCATTCTCTGTACATAAAGTGTCTTCCTTCTCTGGCTGCTTTTGAGATTTTGTCTTTGTTACCGGTTTTGGGCAATTGGATTATGATGTGTCTCAGTGTCTTAGCTGTCTTCATGTTTATGGTGCATGGCTTTTGCTGAGCTTCTTGAATCTGGGGGTTTACAGTTTTCATCAAGATCAGGAAACCCACTTTCACTGGCTTCAGCTGCAAGTGCATTAGGCCAATTGAAGTTGTCCCACAGCTTAACTGGTATTCTTTCCATTTAAGACGTCTTTTTTCTCTCTGTGTTTGACTGAGAATATTTTAAATTGCTGTATCCTCAAGGTCACGAGTCTTTTGCAATGTCTGACCTTCCCTGAATCCCAGGGAGCATATTGTTCTCACACATTCTAGCTTTCATTTCTAAAAGTTTTATTTTTTAAAAACATATCTTCCATATCTCTTCTTAACTTTTTGAATATATGAAATATATTTATAACCTTACAGGATTTATATTGAGTGAAAGAAGCCAGAGCAAAAAAGAGTACCTATAGAATGCTGCCATTCATAGAAAACTCTAGGAAATGCAAAAGTAATGGAGGGTGACAGAAAGCAGATCCTGGCTGCCTGGGGGTGAAGGGAGCTGGGCAAGAGGGAGGGATGACAAAAAGGGTGATGATCTTGATTACGGTGATGGTTTTATAGATGTGTGTGTATGTGCGTGTGTGTATCACATGTTACATTTTAAGTGTGCACAGTTTGTCAAATATATTTCAATAAAACTATTTAAAAAATAGTAATCCTGAGCAAGCTGGGCAGCTGGCACTCCTATTCCTCACCCAGAGACACTCCTCTGTCTCTAAGGAAGAACAAGAGCAATAAGGCAAAACTAGAAGAGCAGCCATAAGACGGCAGTGCACCCACAGCCCTGCCCTGGGGTTCTTGTCACCCTCTCTGTGCCATCCCGCATGGCTCTCGGTGGTAGAGACTGTGCAGAGGGGCAGCAGACAGCAGTGCCTACTTGACACCAGCACAGCAAATGCTGCTCACCTGTCCAGTTATTTCCTTAGAGAAAAAAAAAAACACCCTGTGAGATCAGGCAGAATGTATTTTGAAGCTGCGTCTTTCATAACTATTGTTAACCCATTTATGCCTGAGGTTGTAATTGTTTTAATTTTTGCAATTAGACTTTGGTGATAACCTTGAGCAATAGTATGTAAATACCCTCCACATGCTAGAATACTGGACATCAATTTAAATTGTCCTCCAGAAATATTTTTTCAGTTTACTCTCCCACCAGCAAGGAGAGGTTTCTTTCCTCACAAAACAGTGGCTCATACTGGGGATCCCTTTTCTTTTATGTCTTAGACTGATGTGATAAATTACTATTAATCTCATTGCTGAAATTCACATTTCTTTTATATAAAAACGTTTAACATTTTTATGTTTGCTGACCTTCACATATATAAATATGAATATATAATATAATATATTAATACAGATAGTCTGTTCATGTATGTGGCCTAGTTTTCAACTGGAAAACTTTTGTCTGATTTTGCAATATCCTTTAAAATAAGAGTGTAAACTTGTTCAATACTTTATGTAGTCTCTTTTTTCCCTTTAATTTTTTTATATTGATAGCTAACAACTTTTATATATACGTATACATATATGTACATATATGTAGGAAGAGAGAGTACATCTACACTTGCCATCTTCAATAGGTTCCTGGAAACTGTGATTTTTAAGTGAGATGACGTATAACAAAACTACTCTTTTTCCTCATCAACATCATAACAAAACATTATAACAAAAATTTGAGGGGCTGCTATACATTGTTTTATATATATTATTTAAATTAGTAGTTTCCATAAGGTGGGCAGTATTCTAAATTCTTCAGAAGTGTTAATGGCTTTCATCATCACAACAACCCTGTGGACTAGATTTCATTAGCTCCATTGAAGACTGAGCAAAATGAGGCACCGAGAGGGAGGATGATTTGTCCTGGGTCACACAGCTATGAACAGGTGAGGCTCCCGTTGAACTCACTCACACAAGCTTTAGAACCCAGCTCTGAACCACCATGCTGTCTTGCCTCTCAATGACTGACTTTCCATTTTGATTTTATAGGTGTCTCAAAACTTATCCATAACTTGCTGTAGCTTCCCAGCTTTTACCATTGGGATTATGCTTCATAGAATTTTTTTTCATCCTGATAACATATGAATACTGATTTACTTTTGTTTCTGCTACCTATATCAGGTTGACTTGGCATTTGTTTCAGTATAAGATGTTTTTCATTTTTTCTTTTTAGCTAGAAGACATCAAGGACTTACAGGAGGCTGGCACTTCGCACAGGCACTCTGGATCCCATTTTGCTTAACTCACTAAGCGACCAGTTTTAGCAGACATCCTGCTTTTGCTGGTGAGAAGAACTGAAGTTCAAAGAAGTTTTGTTGATTTTTCCAGTTCAGGCAACAAGTAAATGGGAAACCAGGATGAAAATCAAGGGTTATCTGTCATCAGACTGTTACTCATAACCACCGTTCAGAGAGTTCAGATGTGGATCAAGATTCCAACTCCAGCCTTCTCCCAAATGATTCATTTGCCAGTTGCCCTAAGTTATGTATTGTCTTATTTGTTTGTTTGTTTTACTGAACCTGAGTATTAAAAAGCCTTATATCTTGTGGAATTTCTTTTAGGTATAATAAAAGTGATGAAAGAGATCAGGATAAAATGCTAATATTTAAATAAGATTTTTGAAATAAAGTCCTTATTTTGTAAATTTAACAATTGAATCTTGCTATATTAATAACTCATTTTTCCTGATTTACTAATTCAATGTAAAATAGTTATTCAGACTGAACTTTGAAGTCATCTGGGCTGCTGTTTTTGAATCCATTTAAAAACCCATGTGCTTAGATCAGAATTTGCTAAGGAGATTATTAAGTTTGGAGTGCATGCTATGTTTTTGGATTCTAAATAATTTCAAAATGCCTGGCTTGGTGTGTACATCATCAGTGACAGTGGGTAGAAGTGACTGGATGGGATGGAGGTACCCATGGAAACATGCCATGCCGTGGCCTCCCCATGGGCCTGGGGCTGCACACATGGAAAGGACAGGGATAGAGGATCTACCAAGCAGACCTGGGAAAGATTTTCAATGTAATCATTTATTTTGTAGAACCTGGGCAAGGTGCATGGCCATCTTAATGCACAATTACCTCATGGGCAAAATGGGAGTATAATGGAACCCGCTTCAAAGAGTTTGTGTAAGGCATGTAGCACAGTGCCTCATGGCATATGGCAACTCTGTGTCATTGATTTGACTGAAGCTAATGCCTACTCTCTGTGTGTTTATATATCTGAGAATGTACAGGTCTCCTCAGGGAGTAAATTGTGTGATTGGCAGGTTAACTTATTTGGGGATGTTGCCCCATTCCTACATTGATAGACAGTGAGAGAGCATCCAGACTGAAGCGCTCTACATGAGCCAGGGTTGCCAGGTGGGTGGGTGGCTTAGAGAAGACTCCTCCCTTCCCCAGTGAAGTCATAAGGCATCACAAAATACGTCCTCACCCAGTGATATCTTGTTTCATTCCATCAGCTATGCTTTGACAGACTCTTTTCATGGACTTTTTCCTTCCAAATACTTTCGTGGAGCACTCCCATGTTCAAAGAGCTTTGAAAAATACAAAGAAAGCAAGACCCGTGGCCCTTTTACAGGTAGCTGTTTCAGCAGGGGAAGCAGTACGCCCAGCAGTAAGCTCTGTGTAAGGGAGGGGAGGACCAATCCCAACAGAGGCGACACTGGCTGGTTGCTGCGTTTCCCATAGCACACAGGACGCAGGTAGGTGCAGTTAAGTATGCCCAAGGCGCCCCACAAGTGGCTCTTCTCACATGCCCTGGGTGGTCTGGATGAGGAGGTAATGCATCATGGAGATCAGACCATCTTAAAATGAGGCTACATTACAGGATGAGCCACTGTGAGAATCTTTGGGATTAACTTTCACTTCTGTATACCTTAGGCCCACAGTGCTGATGGTAATGAACATGGTGACAGTGTCCTGTATAGGAGTGTTACCTGAGCAAGTCACCCTGCTAGGCTCAGTATCGAGTTACCACAAACTTGGTATTTAAAACAACACTAATGTGTCATCTTACAGTTCTGAAGGTCAGAAGTCTGAATGAGTCTCACTGAACAAAACTCAAGATGTCATGAACGCAGTGTTCCTCTGGAAGCTTTAGGACAGAATCAATTTCTTTGTATTTTCTGGTCTCCAGAGGCCACCTGCAATTCTTGGCTCATGGCCCCTTCCTCCATCTTCAAGGCCAACAAGGAGAAGTTGAGTCCTTCTCACATCCCGTCACTCTTGACACTGACTCTTGCCTCCTGCCTCCACTAATAAGGACCCTTGTGGTTACATTGGGCTCGCTGGATAATCTAGGATAATCTCTCATCTTAAGGTGGCTGACAAGCAGCCTTAATTCCATCTGTGGCCTTATCTCCTTTGTTATGTAGGAAACAGGTGCTGAAGGTCAGGCTGTGGAAGTCCGGGAGGAGCGTTTGTCCTGCCTCCCACAGAAGCCTTCCTCTTTTACAAGAGCTTCTCAGGGCACAGCTTTGACTAACCCCACTTCACAGGAAACAGGCTAGAGAGGGCAGTAGCTGCTGTGGAAAGGGAAATGCCATCATGTGCCAGTGCATCTTCCAAGGGCTATCGCATCAGCTCATTCACTCTTCACAACTCTGTTATCATCATCCATTTCACAGATGGGTAAACTGAGGTCCAAGGGTAGATAAGCACTTTGCCCAAGGTCACACAGGAAATGACAGGCTGACTCTCCAACCCACAGTCCGTGTGAGTCCTTAGTGGGGCAAGTGGACCTGGGAGAAGGTTCTGTGGGGGGACATAATTAGGGAACCAACCCAAGAGGGGAGGCGTGAAAGCAACTGTCAAACCAAATCTGGAGAAATGGGGGTGTGATTGTATCAATTGCTGCATTTGCCCCCGTTGGTCACATTGATTTCTAGCAATGGTTGGGAATAATCGGTCACCCTGGCCACTTTAGAACTTTGGAATGTCACACATTTTTAGCAAGTAAAGTTGCATAGAGGTGGTAGAAGAGCTGAAGGCACGTTTTTATAGTTTGGGGCTCACATTGGGCTCAAAGAAACTGTGAGCTGATATGCAACTTCACAAAATAAATACATTTAACATTTGCCCATAGATGTAGGAGGACTCCATGAGGTTGCTTTATTAAAGTGATTTGTTAACTGTGAAATTCTGCACATACAACCATTTTGTTTTTTCACCACACATCCAGGTCCAAGCAGCTCCTTGCTGTCAGAGCCCGCTCAGAGGGGAGTGACCTGACCTCGGACCGGTGACAGCCAAATTCCTTCTGAAATCCATCCACTCCATGCCTGCTCTGAATATGCTACTCCCTTGGGCATTTCTCCACTTCTTTGAGAAACTATTATTTCCTCAAAAGGGTCTTCTATTCCTTCCCATTGTGTAGAATATTTAATTAAATTATATTCTTGCTGAACTTTGTGTGGCCCACTGGGGCATAGCCAGCCCATGCCACTGGGCTCCCATCATCCAGTTTTAACCTACACCCTGAGAGCTCTCGTCCTTTAGACCTGGGGATCCTGTTTCCATGCCACAGGGAGGAATGAGAAAAACAGGGACATTTTCTACGAATCTGATTGTACAGTCACATGTGAGACAGGTGGAAAAAATTGCTTACAGGCTTTTTTTTTTTTTTTTTTTTGGAGACTGAATCTTGCTCTGTTGCCAGGCTGGAGTGTAGTGGTGCAATCTCGGCTCATTGCAACTTCTGCCTCTTGGGTTCAAGCGATTCTCCTGCCTCAGTCTCCGATGTAGCTGGAATTACAGGCGCCTACCCCTGTATCAGGCTAATTTTTGTATTTTTAGTAATGACGTGGTTTTACCATCTTGGCCATGCTGGTCTCGAACTCCTGACCTCGTGATCCAGCCACCTCAGTCTCCCAAAGTGCTGGGGTTACAGGCGTAAGGCACCACGCCGGGCTATTTTCATTTTTATAAAAAACACTTTTATTGCAAATGGCATTGAATTCTGTTTTTCTATTTCTCTTTCTATCTGGCTTCTCTCCATTAAAAAACTAAATCAAGACAGCGTATAAAGAAAGATGTCCAGACTACACAGTAGTTAATAAAAAGTCATGGAAAGGAAAGCAAATGACCCCAGGAGGAAAATTAATCACTGAAGTTAAGCTGCTGATGGCCAAGATTAAGAAAAGACCGTGGCAGACACAGCCCTTGCTGTTAAAGAGCTCTCCAGTGGAAAACACTCGCCGGCTGCAATCACACCATTGGGCACGCACCCTAGGTGCCGCCCAGGCTGCTCAGAACACTGCAGTGAATGAACAGACGTGGATTTCAGAGCTCAGACTCCAACATTAATTTTGAAAAGGAGTTTCTCACATGATACCTTGTAGAAAGAACTCTCAACAAAATTTTCAGGAAACTGATGTTATCTGGAATTCATTCTCTGACCACAATGCGACCAGTTAGATATACAAAGGGTAAAAAGATAATCTGAAAACAGCCACATGACTGAAAACTTAAAATAACTCTGAAAAAACTCATGAATTACAGAGAAAAATCACAATGCAAACTAAATTATATGATGCATCTCAATACATATTTAGAAGGAAAATTATATTTTAAATATATTTATTTTTTGGTTTGTTTGTTTGTTTGTTGTTGATGTTGTTTTGAGACAGTTCCACTCTTTTGCCCAGGCTGGAGTACAATGGCATGATCTCAGCTCACTGCAATCTCTGCCTTCCGGTTTCAAGCAGTTCTCCTCCCTCAGCCTCCTGAGTAGCTGGGATTACAGGCACCCATCACCACCTCTGGCTAATTTTTGTATTTTTAGTGGAGATGGGGTTTCACCATGTTGGCCAGGCTGGTCTTGAACTCCTGACCTCTTGATTTGCCTGCCTCAACTTCCCAAAGTGCTGGGATTACAGGTGTGAGCCACCACCCCCGGCCATATATTTGTTTAAAACCAAGAAAGTTTAAAAATAATTTAATATGCAACTCAAGAACTTAGAGGAAGATAAGTCAAATAAAAAGAACATCCAAATATGGCTAGGCATGGTGACTCAGGCCTGTAATCCCAGCACTTTGGGAGGCCGAGGCAGGTGGATCACCTGAGGTCAGGAATTTGAGTCCAGCCTGGCCAACATGGCAAAACTCCGTCGCTACTAAAAACACAAAAATTAGCTGGGCATGGTAGCATGCGCCTGTTGTCCCGGCTACTCGGGAGACTGAGGCAGGAAAGTTGCTTGAACCTCGGAGGCAAAGGCTGCAGTGAGCTGAGATAACACCACTGCACTCCAGCCTGAGCAACAAAGCAAGACTCCATCTCAAAAAACAAAATGCCATAGAAATATAAAAATTAAACATATAAGCACAAAAATAAAAAACAATGAAACAGTAGAGAGATGCAACAAAATCAGAAGATGGTTTTTTGAAAGAATGCTAAGCAGATAGATTTCTAGCATAGTTGGTTTAGAAATAATGATAAAAATTTAAAAATAAGAGCATGAAACAGCAAATTCAGACATCATAAAGATTAAAAAATTAGTAAGATAATCCTATGAACAACTCTATTTCAATACGTTTGAAAACTTAAATGAATTAGACATTTTCTAGCAAATTAAATAATTTGACTACAAAAATAGGAAATGTAAACCACAGACATTAAATATATAGAATTAGAAATCTAATGGTACTTAAAATTTCTAGAGCATTTTTACAAGCAAATTTTACCAGACATTCAAAACATAGCTCTCTTTATCTCATACAAATTTTTCCAGAGAATTAAAAAAAGAGGTAAACTTTAGCAACTTGTTCTATGACACTAGAATAATCTGGATTTTTAAAAACTTATGAGCATCATACAAAAATGAAAATTGTAGATCCATCTTACTAATAAACATAATTTCAAATGCCTTAAGTAAAATACAAATCAAATTCAGCAGTATATAAAAATAACGTGTCATATGTGGGGTTTATCCTGAAGATGGAAAGATGGCTTAACATCAGAAAATAATTATCTACCACATTAAAGATTAGAGGAAAAAAAAAAAAATACTTGATGGCCAGGTGCAGTGGCTCACACCTGTAATCCCAGCACTTTGCGAGGCCGAGGCAGGCAGATCACCTGAGTTCAGGAGTTTGAGATCAGCCTGACCAACATCGTGAAATCCCATCTCTATTAAAATACAAAAACTAGCTGGGTGTGGTGGCTCACAACTGTAATCTCAACTACTCAGGAGGCTGAGGCAGGAGAATCGCTTGAACCCAGGTGGCGGAGGTTGCAGTAAGCTGAGATCACACCACGGCACTCCAGCCTCGGAGACAGAGTCAGACTCCATCTCAAAAATTTAAAATAAATTTTTAAAAATTTTTTTAAAAAGTACTTCATAAGACTTAACATTATTTCATAATCAAACCTGTGCAAGGAAACCAAGGTGGCTATCCTCTCAAATCATTAGCAGACATCATACTTAATAGCACAATCTTAGAAGCATTCCTAGGAAAACAGAGGACAGGACATGGAAGTCTGCTATTTCTGCATGTATCCTGTAGGTTGAAAACCAATGTAATAAAAAATGCAATCAACCGGTAAGATAAAGCCATGGAATAAGGTGCAGAAAGGATAGGAATAGGCCGGGTGCTGTGGCTCACCCCTGTAATCCCAACACTTTGGAAGACCGAGGCCGGTGGATCGTGAGGTCAAGAGATTGAGACCATCCTGGCCAACATGGTGAAACCCCGTCTCTACTAAAAAAATACAAAAATTATCGGGGCATGGTGGTGCACGTCTGTAGTTATTTGGGAGGCTGAGGCAGGAGAATTGCTTGAACCCAGGAGGCGGAGGGTGCAGTGAGCCAAGATCACGCCACTGCACTCCAGTCTTGCGCCTAGCAACAAAGCAAGACTCTGTCTCAAAAAAAAAAAGAAAGCGAAACCAAAGAAACAGTCCTCAGTTGCAGATGACATATTTGCCTACCCTCCTCCCCAAATCAAGACAGTCAACTAAGAAAACTTCTTAGAAGATCGACATAAAAAATGAATAATATTCCTATACACCAACAATCTAAAAATGTAAAAGAAAAATATCTTACCAGGGGGAACAATAACAGAGAGAAAATTATGAGTGTACCTAATCAATCTAGAAAAATATGTGTGTGCCTTTTATTTTAAAAAATCCTAATGATTATTAAAAAACTTAAAACCTGAATGGAAAGACATACCATATTTATGGAAGGTGTTCATGTCAAATGAGTGTATAAATTCAATGCATTTCCAATCAAAATTTCAATGCATGTCTATGTGAAACTTGATACATTGATTATCAAATTCAAATGGGAAAAGAAAGGGCCAAGAATAGCTAAGATAATTTTTACAATGATAATAAAATGGAATGACTTAGATCTCAACTCAGTGCAACCGTAACCAAAAAAATTTTATCTTTCCCAATGGAAAATTTTACTTTTTCATTCATCCATTTATCCATTTATTTGTCATGTTTTAAAAACTTTACTGTATCCCAGGTTCTATTCTTGGGTTTGAGAATAGATCAATCAACAAAACCAACAAAATGCCTACCCTCAGGGTGCTTACATTCTAGCAGGGGGGTCATGTATCAAAAATAATATACTGCAGTTGTGAGCAGTAGTGAATATCATGAAGAAAAATTAAGTGACTTAGGGAGGGCTCTATTTTAGAGAGGGTTAATAGGGAAGGCCTCTCTTGATAATATGATGTTTGAACAGAAACTTTGAATGAGATTCAAGCAAGCAGTACAGCTCTCTGGGGGAAGCAGAACAGCAGGAAGGAGAAAGGGCAAGTGCAAAGGTCTGAACTGGGAACACATTCAGTACGTAAGAAATCACAAGTGTTTCTGGAACACAGCAAGAGAGAGAGAAAGTGCAGTAGAAAATGAGGTACAAACCGCAACCAGCAAACAGGTTATGGGAGGTCTTATAGACACGGTAAGATTGAGAATGCTATTCTGAGTGTGGGCAGGGAAAAGCATGATCAAATGTATTTTTAAAGACATAACTTGGCCGGGCATGGTGGCTCACACCTGTAATCCCAGCACTTCAGGAGGCCAAGGTGGGCAGATCACCTGAAGTCGGGAATTCAAGACCAGACTGACCAACATGGAGAAACCCCATCTCTACTAAACATACAAAATTAGCTGGGCATGGTGGCATATGCCTGTAATCTCAGCTACTTGGGAGGCTGAGGCAGGAGAATTGCTTGAACCTGGAAGGCACAGGTTAGGGTGAGCCGAGATTGTGCCATTGCACACCAGCCTGGGCAACAAGAGCAAAATTCCATCTCAAAAAGAAAAAACAAAGACATAACTTTGTTGCTATGTAGACAAAAAACTGTAGGGGAGCAAAAGATGAAGGTGGAAGCTAATTAGGGGCCATAGAGTAATCCAGGTAAAAGGTAGCAGTGGTTTGGCCCTGAACATCAGTGGCGGAGGGTGTGATGAATGACTGGCTTCAGAAAGTCTGTTTTAAGGTAGAGCTGTCAAGATTTGCAAATGGATTGGATGTCAGACACAAGAGAGTCTGGATAGCCCCAAGGTTTTCAGCCTGAGCAACCAGCAAAGTGATATATGATATGATGGAATGGATTCTTTACATGTTCTCAGGGAGGGAAGGAGCATCCGCCACAAGGTGATGAGGCGACTGGTTGTCCACATGTAAAATGAATTAGATTCATACCTCACCCAGCATAAGAAGTTAAGTTCCCCATGTATTCATGACCTAAATGAAAAAAGCAAAATTTTCGTATTTTTTTCTTTTTTAATTTTTTTGAGACAGAGTTGCACTCTTGTTGCCCAGGCTGGAGTACAGTGGCATGACCTTGGCTCACTGCAACCCCCACCTCCCAGTTTCAAGTGCCTCAGCCTCCTGAGTAGCTGGAATTACAGGCATGAGCCACCACACCCAGCTCATTTTTTATTTTTCATAGAGATGAGGTTTCACCATGTTGGTCAGGCTGGTCTTGAACTCCTGACCTCAAGTGATCTACCTGCCTCAACTTCCCAAAGTGCTGGAATTACAGGCGTGAGCTATTGTACCTGGGCTAACTTTTATATTTTAAAAAGAAAGATAAGAAAACTAATTATGGCCTTATTCATAAATAGGGCAGGGTTTCTTAAACAAGATGCAAAAGCAAAATCAAACAAATTAAAAATAAATAAACTTTATTATTTAAAGCTTCTAAAATTTTCTCTAAAACAAAAACCCAAAAACAAATTGAGAAGAAAAGCCACAGAATGAAAGGAGATATTATTAATGCATATAAATGACAAAGAATTAGTACATAGTGTTAGAAGCAAATTTTTGGTGCCACAAAGGAAAGAGCACTTGAATATAAATTTTCTCAGCAAAGCGATTTTTACTTCTATAGAAGGGTGTGCTGCAGGTGGAGCAATGACGAGTGCACACCTGAACAGGGGAGGGGAAGGGGTTCTTATTCTTGATGCAGGTCGCCGCTGCTGCTGTGTCATTCCCCTATTGCCTAGGGGGGTTGGACCACACAGTCTAAGCTAATTCCGATTGGCTATTTTATAGAGAGCAGGGGTATGAGTCAGAGTGGCAGAGTGAGCAGTTTCAGTGGGAAAGACAGCTTTGGAACAGGTGACTAAAAGTGACTCAGATCAGAGCAGGTGACCAGGGGTGACTCAGGACAAGGCAGGTGACCAGGGGTACAGATATGAACTACTGATTAGAGCTGGTGGGAATGTTGTGTAATGAAACTAGAGGCAAAGGAAGGAAGAGGATGAGGAAGTTAAAATGGAGAACAAAGAACACAGAAACTGAACATACTGGCATACTGATTCTTTGAAGAGAAATTTGGAATTTGCTGTTTTCAACAACTAGATGTACAAAAAACAACAAAAAATCAATTTGAAAAGGACATGCTGTCAAAAACAGGCAAAATATATGAAAAGGCCAAGGACAGAAGAGGAAACTGAATGGCCAATCCAACAAATGACAATTGCTCAAGCTCATCAGTAATCAAGGACACAAATATTGAATAGCCTGCATCATCATTTGATACTTATCAGCTTAGCACAAATGAAAGTGTCTGACAGTGCTCGCTTCGGCAGCACATACACTAAAATTGGAACGATACAGAGAAGATTAGCATGGCCCCTGCGCGAGGATGACACGCAAATTCGTGAAGCGTTCCATATTTTTATCTCGTGAAGCCCGCAAGGACCGAACACCCCCAACCCGATTTAGACCTGCGGGTGCTGCCCCACGACCCCCACCAAAACCCATGTAAGGAGTTGAGTAAAAGATTGAAGACAACCATTCTCTGGAGAAAAATAAAATGGAGATTGTACTTAAAAAAAAAAAAAAAAAAGAAAGTGTCTGACAGTGCAAGAATTAGCCAGGAAATGAAGACGCATTTCCTATATGCGACTGGGAATTGTCAATTCCTGCAATCACTGAGGGGAACAATTTGGCAAGAAGCAAATCTTCTTGGATATACCATGCATGGAGACAAATGGCAGTATTGTTTATAGATCTGTAAAAGCTGACACTTGGAAACTTTTGGAAGACACAGTCTTCCATGGGCTTCCTGTTCTCCTACAGGCTTACTACGTGCACCAAGACTATAAATCGTGACTAGTCTTTACAAGATCTGTTTTTCAGGGTCGTAGCTGCAGGGAGGAACCTCAAAGGAAGAGGTGACAGCCTGTTCTTAGCCCCAGGACAAAGAGTGGGCTTGCCCACTGCCTGCTGTAGGTTCACATGGCCCCCCAGCTTAATGGTCCTCTACTGTAACTGTAACCCAATGCATGTGTGGGAGTCATACGGCCTCTGCTTCACCCTTTGGGCATCAAGGTTTGGGGCACCAGTGCAAATACGCTGATACTGGCCATTGCTTTAGTTGTGAATAACAAATGAAGTCTTTTGTCTCTGATTCGGAAATCTGAAGTCTTCTGCCAGCATCCATGAAACTGGGGCTGCAGCCTCACTAGTGAATCTGCAAGTAGTGAGTGAAATCTCGGCCTCTTCACAGTTCTTGACAGAAGCCACCCAAATATCCATTACCATCATCACGATTAAATTGTATGATTCACATGAAATGGAGACAGAGCAGGGACCCCTCGGAGGGGCCTGTCACTCCTCCCCACCAAGCATGTATAAATACAGGAAATAAAGGAAAATCTTGAGTTCCTTCAAGGGAAATTCCAGACACCCAGCTAGCCCTGAGGAGTAAGTGAGCAATCTGATAAGCAAGAAGGTAATTATAGCTTACAACAATAGCCAAGAAAGTGAGAGCCAAAGGTTTGGTTCCCTATAGAAACTAAAGATAGCATCTTAAGATATACCCCTGAGTTGTTTTCAAGAAACCTGGACCCCACCAAATGGAAAATGACATCTCCTGGCACATAGACCTTAGATACAGATGAATTGGGACTGAACTCTGACTGCCATTTTTTGTTTTGAATTTTTTCCTGAGAGGCCTGGAGGAAGTCACACCTACAGGTCAGAGCTCAGCATTCCTTTCTGCAGATCCCTAGTCTTTAGACAAAATTTCACCCCCTTAACCAGTTTGCAAATCAGAAACTCTTTGAATCTACCCATGACC
Organism: Cheracebus regulus; assembly: GCA_963574635.1. NCBI lineage: Eukaryota > Metazoa > Chordata > Mammalia > Primates > Pitheciidae > Cheracebus > Cheracebus regulus. The sequence goes on along the minus strand of CAUYQU010047228.1, from coordinate 76,554 downwards.
TGTGCCTCACCCCACACTTTAAGATATCCCACCCTTTTTGGCCAAAGCAATGTAAAACCTCCATGTATTGATTTATGACTTTGCCTATAACTTCTGCCTTCCCACCTTTAAAAACCCTTACACGCAAGCCATTAGGGAGGTTAGGTCCTAGAGCTGCGTGGTTCTCCTTGCTTTGTGCCCTGTTATAAATGCCTCACTTTCTTTCACTGCAAATCCCGGGGTCAGTGTTTGGCTTTGCTATGCCACATGGGTGGACCCAAGTTCAGTTTGGTAACAAAATGAAATGCAATACACTAGTTAAATGAATGTAGCTACATCTGTTGGCATTATTAAATTGCAAAAACATAATGTTCAGTGAAAAAAGCTTGTTAGAGAGTGATGTAGTCAACAAAAGTTCAATACTTTGCTATATATAGTTTATGGAGCCATTCATCTGTAGAATTAATACAGTGTCATTCTGGGGATGAAAAACATCAGTTTAAGGACAGGGAGGGAAGCATGGAGGGGCTTCCAGGATCCCTGGGTATGTTGTTTCTTAAGGAAAAAAGAACTGAGGCAAATCTGGCAAAATGTTACAGTTTTGAAGGTGAGAACATAGGCGTTCATTATGTTGTTTTTATGCTTTTGTGTATTAGAAGTTATCCATAGTTTCAGAATGTCAGTGACAATGGAGCTTCCCATTTTGTACCATCAATCTAAGACTCACAGAATTACCTCACACTTCCCTTTAAGTATGAATCTTGGTTCTCACAGTTGGAGGCTTAATGTTTCCAAAGGTATAAATATGTGTTTTTGTAGGTGGACACTTCTCTCAAATTAAAACATCCCCTAGACCAGAAACCCGGGGAAAAACCTCATTAATTGGCCTGACAGGAAATCAGAGACACTTTTTGTTTTTTTTGTTTTGTTTTTTTTTTTTTTTTAAAAAAACCATTGAAGTCCTAATGTGAAGGCGGAGAAAGGACCCACGCTGCTCACTGTCTGCAGCCTGATTCCTCCATCTCTTTCTGCAGGGCCTTTGTCCCTGGTCTCCCTCTCCTGACCCAGATGAATGAATGAAATGAACTAATATGTACACAGACTCTGTGTACATATGGCTTTGATTTGGGAGAAAAGATGAATCACTCTGAGCTGGTAATCTGATCTTTGCCCTTCTGCTAGTAAACAGTTGAAAGATACTCAATACATTCTCCACTTGCCTTTTAAAACCAGAATAGCAAATAAAAGCCCTAGAGGGGCCTGGGCTGGATGGGGGAAGCCATTTATCACCTTCAGGGAAAAGAGAATGTAAATATGTCCACATTTATTCTCTGGTCCTCCCTTGGCCAGGACAGACTTAGAAATACTCACCTTGTTTCAGTTAGCAGGCCAAGGGTCAGCGGTCAACAGAGCCGCTCCAGCAAGCCCTGTGCGATGCCTCAAACAGCCCACACAAAGAGATGCTGTTTAAAATCAGAATTCCTTTCACCCTGAGTAAGTTTCCAAAGCAAAGGGGTCACCCGGTGAGTGTTGGTAGAGTCCTCACTGTTTGTCCTGCCCCTTGCTACAGAGGACATCTGGCAAATGCAGACCAAAAACTGAAATAAATCTGTCCCAGATCTGCCCTCCCCGAGTGTTGGAATTTCTCATGCAATTGTTGCTTCGGGTGTGCCATTCTGGGCTTGAGTAGGTGAAGCGTGAACAGATTGATTGCCTGGCTGGGAGATGAGAGCAGGATGATGATCACTCACTGGGATGTGTCAGGCCAACTGGGAAGAGTCAGGTTGCTCAAGACCTAGAGATTCTTGTCAGGGAGAGCACGAGGGCGCCGGGTCTACAGCTGAGGTCCAGGCACAGAGACTGGGCTAGGAGAGGCAGTGTCCTCAGTGACTATGACAGTGACATGTCCTCTATCACCACCTGCTTCCACAAGGCCCCAGCCCTGGATGACCTGTAGACTCAGGTCTGAGGCTCGTCTTCAGCCCCTCTCATGAACAGAATCCAGAGCTCTGGGGCTGAGAGTGGTGGCAGGGCTCAGGGACAGTGACATTCAGTAGAATAAGCATGACTCCCCAAACCAGAGGGAGTGTCGGACACCTCTGGCCAGCCTCAGGCAGCTGACTTCACAAAAGGAGGCCAAAATGAAAGAAAAAGGTGATAAGAATGTGTTTTGATGGCTGATGTGCAGGCTTCCAGAGACCTTTCAGAAATCAGCTGGGATTTGGGAGGACTTTTGAATTTTCCTTTTGCAATAGCATATTGAAGAAAAACTAGCTAAATATACTCTATGTGTAATTCCATGTCAATATGCATGATTTCTTAGGTGGCAACCAAAGACAAGGCGTTCCTGTGCCAAATGGTATTGCTAGTACTAACGTCATCAGTAATAGTGTATATCTTGTTGTCTTGATTTGCTAGGGCTGCCAGAACAAAGTTCCACAAATTGGTTGCCTTAAGCAACAAAAGTGTATTGTCTCACAATTTCTGGAGAAGTCTGAGAACAAGGTATTGTCAGGGCTGTTCCTTCTAAAGGCTGAAGGAGAATCTGTTGCAGGCCTCTCTCCTTGGCTTGAGGACAACCATCTTCTCCCCATGTCTCTTCACATTGTCTTCCCTCTTGGCATGTCTGGGTCCAAATCTCCCCTTTATATATATATGTATATCTCTATATATATATATATATTTATTTTTGAGACAGAGTTTCACTCTTGTTGCCCAGGCTGGAGTGCAATGGTGAAATCTCAGCTCACTGCAACCTCTGCTTGCCGGGTTCAAGTGATTCTCCTGCCTCAACCTCCCTAGTAGGTGGGATTACAGCTGCCCGCCACCATGCCCAGCTAGTTTTTTTACATTTTCAGCAGAGACAGGGTTTCGCTCATGTTGGCCAGGCTGGTCTTGAACTCCTGACCTCAGGTGAGCCAACTGCCTCAGCCTCCCAAAGTGCTGAGATTACAGCATGAGCCACCACAGCAGGCCAAATCTCCCCTTTTTATAAGGACACTGGTCATATTGAATTAGGTGCCTAGTCTACTCTAGTTTGACCTCATTTTATCTTGATCGCATCTTCAAAAATCCTGTTTCCAGGCCGGGCACGGTGGCTCATGCCTGTAATCCCAGCACTTTGGGAGGCCAACACGGGCAGATCACAAGGTCAGGAGTTCAAGACCAGCTTGACCAACATGGTGAAACCCCGTCTCTACTAAAAATACAAAAATTAGCTGGGCATGGTGGCGGACACCCGTAATCCCAGCTACTCAGAAGGCTGAGGCAGGAGAATCTCTTGAACCTGGGAGGCAGAGGTTGCAGTGAGCCAAGATCGTGCCACTGCACTCCAGCCGGGGTGACAGAGCGAGACTCTGTCTCAAAAAAAAAAAAAAAAAAAAAATCCTGTTTCCAAATGCAGTTGCATACTGAGGTACTAAGGTTAGGACTTGGACCTAGACATTTTGGGGGACACAATTCAACTCTTATTTGCCAAATCACTTTTTAGAATGATTAAGGCAATTAACAATCTTGTCAAAGTGAAGAAACAACCCACAGAATGGGAGAAAATATTTGCAAACTACCCATTTGGTAAGGGATTAATAACCAGAATATATAAGGGTCTCAAACAACTCAACAGGAAAAAATCTAGTAATCGAACCAAAAATCAAAATCTAGTAATCCAAATAAAAAAATCAGAAATGAATACACATTTCTCAAAAGACTTACAAATGGCAAACAGGCATATGAAAAGGTGCTCATCATCACTGATCATCAAAGAAATGCAAATCAAAACTACAATGAGATACCATCTCACCCCAGTTAAAATGGCTTTTATCCAAAAGACAGGCAATAACGAATGCTGGCGAGGATATAGAGAAAAGGGAATGCTTGTACACTGTTGGTGGGAACGTAAATTAGTACAGCCACTATGGAGAACAGTTTGGAGGTTCCTCAAAAAACTAAAAATACAGCTAGCATACGATCCAGCAATCCCACTGCTGGGTATACACCCAAAAGAAAGAAATCAGTATATTAAGAGATACCTGCACTCCCATGTTGTTGCAGCGCTATCCACAATAGCTAAGATTTAGAAGTAAACTAACAGTCCCTCGACAGATGAACAGATAAGGAAAATGTGGTATATCTACACAACGGAGTACTATTCAGCCATAAAATGAATGAGATCCTGTCATTTGCAAAACATGAATGGAATGAAACTGGAGGACATTATGTTAAGTGAAATAAGCCAGGCACAGAAAGACAAACACCACATGTGCTCACTTATTTGTGGGATCTAAAAATTAAAACAATTGAAATCATGGACATAGAGAGTAGGAAGGATGATTACCAGAGGCTGAGAAGGGTAGTATAGGGCTGGGGGCATGAAGTGGGAATGGTTCATGGGTACCAAAAAAAACAGAAAGAATGAATAATACCTACTATTTGATAGCACAACAGGGAGACTATAGTCAATAATAACTTAATTGTACATTTTAAAATAACTAAAAGAGTATAATCGGAGGGCCAGGCACAGTGGCTCACACCTGTAATCCCAGCACTTTGAGAGACCGAGGAGGGCGGATCACTTGCGAAGTTGGGAGTTCAAGACCAGCTTGACCAACATGGACCAACACCCCATCTCTACTAAAAATACAAAATTAGCCAGGCATAGTGGCACATACCTGTAATCCCAGCTACTTGGGAGGCTGAGGCAGGAGAATCACTTGAACCCGGGAGACAGAGGTTGCGGTGAGCCGAGATTGTGCCACTGCACTCCAGCCTGGGCAACAAGAGCTAAACTCCGTCTTGGGGGGAAAAAAAGAGTATAATTGGATTGTTTCTACCACAAAGAATAAATGTTTTAGGGGATGGATACCCCATTCTTTATGAAGTGCCTGCTTCACACTGCACGCCTGTATCCAACATCTCATGTACCCCATAAATATATAGCTGTACTGTGTACCCACAAAAATTAAAAATAAAAAAAAATTTTAAGATTTTTTAATCTTGTCAACAGTGTATTAGAACATTGTGTTTTTGCGATTTCCTTAGCATCAAGTGCCATCTTTTTTTAAAAAAAGAATTGCTTATTGATAGGTTTTTAGAGCCTGGTAATTCTTTTTTTTTTTTATATGGAGTTTTGCTCCATCGCCCAGCCTGGAGTGCAGTGGCGCAATCTCAGCTCACTGCAACCTCCACCCACCAGGTTCAAGCAATTCTTCTGCCTCAGTCTCCTGAGTAGCTGGGATTTTAGGCACCCACCACCACACCTGGCTAATTTTTGTATTTTTAGTAGAGACAAAGTTTCACCGTGTTGGCCAGGCTGGTCTCAAACTCCTGACCTCAGGTGATCCACCCGCCTCATCCTCCCAAAGTGCTGGGATTACAGGCATGAGCCACCATGCCCAGCCAGTAATTCATTCTTAAGTAAACTGGCCATATATAAATTGGCCATTTGAGTTCTTTCACAAAATATAAGGCTATCTCTCCCATTATAGTAGCTATTGCTGCCTAAGATGCCAGGAAGGACAACCAGCAATAGACGCTCAGTGCACAGATGCACTGGCAGGATTACCGGGTCCACGTCCATCTCACTACACCTCCTAGAGGTTACCATAAGTGTAATGGGAAGAATATGCAATTTAGAATCAGAAGAACAGGGGTTCGAATCCCAGCTCTGGGACTATTTAAATGTGCTCTTTTGCCAACTTTTTGAAGCCTGTATTATACGAAAAACCTTGTCCTTTTCACCCAACTTTTTGAGGATTAAGAAATCCTAGCATGGGATATTGCTGCACCACACTCTGTGGTGCATTGTGGATGTCTAGTAGTGTGTGTAGACCCTAAAGCTGCTCTGAGGACCAGATTCTCCCCACGGAGTAAACAGGCCACACATCATGAAGGGAACCAGATGCTCATGAGCAACAGACCATTCGTATGGATTAGCGGGTTTCTGCAAGGAAGAAGAGGGCTTGATCATCTCATTATTTGTTCCATGTGTCAAAATTGAATCACAGTGGAGCATTCATTGACCTAAAATCTAATTACTTGTCATTATTTTTTTATTCAACCATTTCCTCCTTTCCTTGGTAAATATAATTTTTTTCTCATTCTAATGAAGCTCCTTGGAAACATCAAATCACTGCTTTATTTTAATCAGAGTAATTAACCAGTGATGGATGAGGCACAGGTAGGACATGGGTTTGGTGGGGAAGTCTTCAGTGAGCAAAGGATGGTACCAGTGTGGTTTTACATTGGTCCTTGGAAGAGTGGTGAGGTCATGCTCACACCCCCAAATGTGTAAGGTCAGCTGTGACCTTTGGTGGGGCAAGAAGGCAAGACTGTGAAAAATGTAAATTATCATATCAGTTTCTCAAAATCAGAAGACAACTCTAACTTGATAATTAACTTCTGTGTATCTGTTCTCTTAGAAGTCAAGGAAAGCCCTATCTATAGAATATATCCCATAATCAGTTTATCCTCATAAAATAGATTCTTTCAAATCCACCCCACTTCCAGTTTTGTTTTGTTTTGTTTTTTTTGAGATGGAGTCTAGCTCTGTTGCCCAGGCTGGAGTGCAATGGCGCAATCTCTGCTCACTGCAACCTCTGCCTCCCAGATTCAAGCAATTCTCCTGCCTCAGCCTCCCGAGTAGCTGGGATTATAGCACACCTGGATAATTTTTTGTATTTTTAGTAGAGACGAGGTTTCACCATGTTGGCCAGGCTGGTTTTGAACTCCTGACCTCAAGTGATCTGCCCGCCTCAGCCTCCCAAAGTGCTAGGATTGCAGGCGTGAGCCACCATGCCTGGCCCCCACTTCCAATTTTGAAATGGATCTTACCCTTCCCTTTTCAGATAAAGTCTGAGTTCATTGTGTACCTTCACCTTTTTGTGTATAGGTCTCGGTCACACCAATGGATGCGCCAGTCCAAGCTGTGGGTGCTTCCTGTGCTGTCTGTCACTTCCCCTCAGCCCTAGAGGAACACTGCACCCAGCTGTGGCATTTCACACACCCCTGCCCCCCAGGGGATGGCCGAAGACCAGAGCTCCTGCTTTGGCGATCAGTCCTCTACACGCCAAGGTCCCTGCAGTCTTGCCATTTCTCTAGAACACTTCACAGAGAGCAGGGCTCAGGACTCAGAGGCCCAACCTCAGGAGACACTTCTGCCTATGCCTATCTCTCTCTGCTCTGTCTCTCTTTCCCTCTATTTCTGTGTCTGTCTTTCTGTCTGTCTGTGTCTTTGTCTCTCCTGTCTTTGTCTCTCTGTCTCTCTATCTCTGTTTCTCCCTCTCTCTCTCTCTCACAAACACACACACACATGCACACACACACACCCCTCACATCTGTCCCTTCTTTCCATAACCCATGGAGTACAGAGGAACAGATTTTTCTTTCCTCCTCACCATCATCCCCACAGGTAGTAAAGATGGTGTGTGTGTTTCTATTTTGCTCATGCCTTCCTAATTCCTCAACTGATTTGCTTTGGAAAATCGAGGCCAGCCAGGCTCAGGAGTTTCGTTGTTATTGTCGTTGCTTGTTTGCAGTCTTGCTTTGCCACTGTCAGCTCCTTTCTCAGGTGCTGTGGAGATCTAGCTACTGCTGGAATGAAGAAAAGGGAAAGGGGAGAGGGAGAAGGGGAAAATAGCAGGAAGCAAAAAGAATTTGACCAATTTCTGAGAAAAGTGTAAAAATACTGTCTTCCCACACCATGAAATGCCTGCATTCCAACAGCAGCTTTGTGGGTGAGGGGAATGGTGATTCTGTCCCGTGGCCGGCAGGGCAGCCAGTGAAGGGCGGGCCATCTTGCAGGAACAGTATGTTCTGTTGCAGTGTGGGCTAACGTGCCTGGCTGTGCGGAGGAGCCTCTGCGCCTGCAAACAGGAGTGCCACGAGACGCTTAGTGGAAAAAGCATTTCTGACAACAGCCTTCATTTCTGGCACTTTCAGATGTTTTATGAAGTTTCCCAATGTTTATTTCAACTGTCAAGTACATGATGTTTTTTTCATTTTACAGCAGAGGAAACTAAGGTATCAAAAGTCTGAGTAACTTCTCCCAAAGTGTCCCTAACTCTTGAGTTTCCTAGGACAGTGAATGACCCAATCATCCATCCAACAACTAAAGCCAGAGGCCCAGTTCATCCTGGACTTCCCGTCCTCGGCCACTTTCTCCCCTGACATCTGATCAGCGAAGGAGCCCCTGCTGCCAGCCGCCCACCATTTGCCTCCACCTACTTCAACCACCTTGTTCTCTGCTTGCCCAGTCAGCTCTCCAACCAGGCTTTAAAAATGTTGTTGTGGCCAGGCTCGGTGGCTCATCCTTGTAATCTCAGCACTTTGGGAGGCCGAGGCAAGTGGATCATTTGAGGTCAGGAGTTTGAGACCAGCCTGGCCAACATGGTAAAACCTGTCTCTACTAAAAATACAAAAAAATTAGCTGAGCCTGGTGACACAGGCCTGTAATCTCAGCTACTTGGGAGGCTGAGGCAGGAGAACTGCTTAAACGTGGGAGGTGGAGCCGAGATTGTACCATTGCATTCCAGCCTGGGTGACAGAGCAAGAATCTAGCTCAAAAAAATAATAATAAATAATATGATATTTATATAGATATATTTGGGCTGGGCTTCTCTTTTGCCTAGTGGGGAAACCCAATGTAGGTTTTACTTTTAAAGAAGTCCCATTCACCTCCATTCTCAGGAAGAATCGTGATGGTTTTTCTCTCTAGACAGTTTGGTATAGCATTAGGCACATGTCTGAAATTCCCATTTTCTCACCATCAGACTGAAACATGTTTTTCTGAAATCTAAAATAATTTAAAGTTTATGAAGCCAGGATGGTTTCAATCTACATAAATGGCCTTAGGAACCAAAACTATTTTTCTTTTAAAAGTAATCTATTTTATTTTGCCAGAAACTTGGAAGACATGCACACTCTGATCCATTTAATTCCTTAATGAGAATTAACAAGTCAGTCCATCAGTCTGTTTCAACTTTCCACCTGGTCATTCCAAAACTATGCCAAGTATCATTTTATTATGTATTTTCTGAGCCACAGTCTGGGGCAGAGACGGAAGCTGGCAGGCAGGGCATGGTACAGACAAATGACAGCGTGGAGCTCCAGGGTCACATCAGGGGGCCTCCACTGGCTCTGAACGGTGCTGTCTGAACACCTGAGACACCCTGAACCCCAGAGGCAGCAATACCCTGGAGGAGCAAAGGCTAAAGAACATAACAGGAGGCAGGACATTTGCCTTCGTTTTGGGAAATATTTTTAAAATGAGAAATAAGGAACTCTCATTGAGCAGAAAATGTTGGCTGTTCCTCACTCTTCTGATGCCACTTCTGCTCCACCCTCCCCTGCTCTGTCCTCTGCCCTTGCAGGTTACGGCTCCCCAATCTCCACCTCATTCGTCGGGCAACTCGGGTGTCCCGAGGAGGGCATCATGCTGATTGTTCTGCATCATTTTCTCCTCCTTCCGCTCCCCTAGGTAGATACTGTTCACCCTTCCCATGTGCGGTTCACCATCTTGCCCATGGCCGCAGACAGCAAGCACTAGGGCCGGGCTGGAGAGCCAGGTCTGGACCCACCCTTTTCTAAGCCATGCTGCTTAATGTAAGGACCTGATCCACCTGGAGCTCCTGAATGCTCAGACTTCCAGCACATCAAGAACTGGGATACATCTTCATGATGAGATAGTTTAATACCTTAATCTCCCTGTGGGGAAAGTAAAGTTCTGAGAAGACAGGCTGCCTTCAAGTTGAACAGATTCCGGCTTGCAATCCGAGGTCCTGATCTGAATCTTTATTTTGCCAGTTCTTGGGACTTTTGATAAATCTGGTACTTCCCGCTCCTTGCACCCTGGAAATCAGATACTAGTGTATCATTCATAGGAATCAACCAAAACTACTGTTACAAGAAGCAGTCTTTACTGTCTGTCTCCTGGTATGTAAGCACCGAGGTGGGGACTGAACCTTCAACATAACCCTGCCCACATGGATCTTATGTCTTGTGAGGGAGGTAACTGGAAAACAAATGCCAAAATATACCATTGAAATTGTGCTGAGATACGCACAACTCCTGACACATAGATGATTTCTCCATACATGATCTCCTTACTAGCTTAAAATTTGACTGTTTAAAAACAGAATCATGGGCTGGGTGAGGTGGCTCACACCTATTATTCCCAGCACTTTGGGAGGCTGAGGTGGGAGGATCACTTGAGACCAGGAGTTAAAGATCAGTCTGGCCAACATGGCAAAAACCTGCCTCTACTAAAAAATACAAAAATTAACTGGGTGTTGTGGCGGGCACCTGTAGTCCCAGCTAATTGGGAGGCTGAGGCAGGAGAATTGATTGAACCCAGGAGGCAGAGGTTTCCGTGAGCCGAGATCACGCCTCGTCTGGAAAGTCGTGCTGAACACCCAAGGCTGGAGCAGAAGTGCCCTGTGTGCCCTCAGCCCACTCAGAGGTAACAGCTTCCCAGCTGGCTGGCCTCAGCCCTGTCTGGAGGCTCCTGCAGGCCGTTTTCACATGAGCTACAGCTTCCATACCCAGCCCTGCTCTGGGACCTGGGGACCATCAAACAGCATTTGCAAATCAGGCAAATTACTCTGGAAGGTATAAAGAATTCTCAAAACTCAACAGAAAGAAACAAACAACCCAATTGAAAAGTAGTAAAAAGACAGCTGGATATGGTGGCTTACGCCTGTAATCCCAGCACTTTCAGGGGCTGAGGCAGGTGGATCATCTGAGGTCAGGAGTTCAAGACCAGCCTGGCCAACATGGTGAAACCCTGTCTCTACTAAGAATACTAAAAATCAGCTGGGCGTGGTAGTGGGCACCTCTAATCCCAGCTACTTGGGAGGCTGAGGCAGGAGAATTGCTTGAATCCTGGAGACAGAGGTTGCAGTGAGCCCAGATCGCACCACTGCACTCCAGCCTGGGTGACAAAGTGGTACTCCATCAAAAAAAAAAAAAAAAAAAAAAAAGAAAGAAAAGAAAAGAAAAAGAAAGAAAGAAAAGTAGTAAAAAGACCTTGATACCTCACCAAAGTACCCAGGTCTTTTTACTTCCCCAAAGTATCCAGGTTTTTTACTACAGGTGGCAAATAAGCACATAAAAAGATATTCAACATCATCAGCCATTAGGGAAACATGAATTAAACCAGTAGGATATTACATACCCATTAGAATGGCTGGGATAAATACTAACAATATCAAGTGCTGGTGAGGATGTGGAACAACTGACCAGTCTATATTGCTACTGAGAATACAAAATGGTATAGCCATTCTAGATAATAATTTGGCACTTTCTTATAAAGTCAAGCATACATTCATATGACCCAACAATCCCACTGCTAAGCATTTACCTTAAAGAAATAACCTAAAGAAATTTAGGATGTTTAAAGCCTGACACACATGTTTATAGCAGCCTTATTCATAAACACCAAAAACTAGAAAAAACACAGAAGTCCTCCAGTGGCTGAAAGGGTGGTACATCCATGCAATGAAATACTCTCAGCTCTAAAAAGCAAAGGACTGTTGCTATATGCAGCATGGAGAATCTCAAAGACATTATGCTAGGTGAATGAGGCCAGTCACAATAGGTATGATTGTATTTACATGATATTCTGGAAAAGACAAAATTGTAGCAACACAGAACAGCTCAGTGGTTGCCAAGGGTTGGGGTTGGGGTGCCTTGAAGGATAGTGTGCAGGGGGTTTAAGGGTCAGCAGTGGTTCTGCATCCTGATTGCCATAGTGGTGACATAAATCTATACCTGTGCTCATAGAACCATACACAAAAAGTTAATATATTACTGTATGCTAATCTAAAATATATCATTAAAAAATCATCGTTTACTGAATGAATGAATGAAATTTATCCTCAATGAGACCAGTTTTCTAGCATTTCTTAGTTATTTTGCTTCATTTTTCACAAAATGGGTGAAACTTTTGGGTGGGGAATGAGGTTTCACCCAGAACACTTTAGGGCTTGGCTGGCTGCAGCACATTGTCTTCTTTGATGTGACCTCGGTAAGGTCCAGGTTCCTGGATCGATGGGTCTGGAGCTGCAGTCTTGTCAGACCTATGAACATCGCCCGGGTGCAGTCTCTCTTCTGCCTGCCTGGGAAGGCTCAGCTGGACCATGTCCCTGCTCAGATGCACCCCCGGTTCTGAGAGAGTGGGTAATGCACCCCACCTCCCTGAGACTCAGCTTTCCTACCCAGGAAATGGATCAGATGGTCCCCAGTTTACAAGGTGGTTATAAGGATCATGTGAGAGTATTTTCTAAAGTGTGGCACCTCATAGAACAGAGACCATTCCGCGTCTTAGAGCCACTAATCTCTTCCTCAACCCTTCCATACATCATTCCCTCAACCAGGCACGAAGGGCTCCCCCACCCCCACTCCACTCACGCAGGGAGCCCACTCCCTATCCAGGCTGCCCTGCCACTGTAACCTGACTCTGCCTGTGTGACAGCTCGGGATCTGGCCCCTGGCCCCTCATTTGAGGTTTATTAACAGGCTGCAGAGGGTCTCCAGGCACAGCCTGCTCCAGGCGAGCTCCTTGCCAGCGCCAGATCTGCTGATTCTCTGTGTTTTCCTTGAGGGAACAGGGAGGAAGTGGGCTGTCAGTAAAAGCAGACTCATTTATTTTAATAAATTGTTGTGAAAAGTAAAACAAACATGACCCCGCTCAGAAAGGGTGAATCTGACGCAGAGAGAGCCCTAGGAAGGAGAGGATGACCCAGAAAGAACTACATGGACATTTTCCCCTGGGTGAGGCCAGTCCTCAGCGCTAACCACGTGTGATATTGTGCAGCCACAGTGCCGGCGTTCAGTTAGCAGCTTGATATTTTTATTACACGAAGAGCTTATACGAATTATGAAAATTAACAAGATTCTGTAAACAGGTGAGCAATAGGCAAAGATAATTCCCAACAGAAGAAAAAGAATTAGGGAATTCCCACGCCTATGGGAAAATGTTCAACCCTACTAGTGACTAAATAAATAAACATTAACGTAATTAGGTTATTTCACTATCAAATTAACAAAACTTTAAAAATAATATAATACCTAAAGCTGGTAAAATCAGGGAAACACATATGTTGCTGGTAAATGTATAAATCAGTACAACCGTTTTCAAAGGCAATTAGGCAATATGTACTAGGAACTATAAGAGATAGCCATACCTTTTAAATGTTTAGATCCTTCAACCAGTAATCTATATCAGCAAATCTTACTAAAGAAAATGCTTAGGCCTGGCGCAGTGGTTCACACCTGTAATCCTAGCACTGTGGGAGGCCGAGGCCGGTGGATCATTTGAAGTCGGGAGTTCGAAACCAGCCTGGCCAACATGGTGAAACCCTATCTCTACTAAAAACACAAAAATTAGCCAGGCATGGTGGTGCATGCCTGTAATCCCAGCTACTCTGGAGGCTGAGGCAGAAAAATCTCTTGAACCCTGGAGGTGGAGGTTGCAGTGAGCCAAGATTGCACCACTGCATTCCAGCCTGGGTGACAGAGCAAAACTTTGTAAAAAAAAAAAAAAAAAAAAAAAAAGCTTAATATATATTTTTAAATGACCAAAAGAAACAACCCTAAATATACAAAAACATTCCAAGTACAAAGTTATTCATCACAATATGCTTGTAAATAACCTATCTTTGTACTGTTTTAAACGTTTTACAAATGGTCACAAAGAATTTTAAATATTCTGGTGAGATATTTATGATCTAATGTTGAATTATAAGGAAAGTTATAAAGTTGTTTAGATACAACGGTTCAATTAGATGAACATTTGCAGAGAGACTGGAAGGAAAACATGGCACTGGGGCTCGTATTCTGATACTTGGGCATATTTAATTTTGAATTCTATTTAACTTGGTATTTCTAATTTTTTTTTAATGAAAATGTGTTTTTAATGGGAAAAGTAAACACACAAGGGCTTAAAGAGGTGCTCTGCTCTTCCTAACAACCCAGCTGCTCATGGATCATTCCTGAGAGTGTCTTCATCGTTCTTGAGTCTATTTATGTTGTTGACCCGCATGACCTCCTAGGTAATGAATTCCTTACGTCCGTCCCTATGGTATGAAGGACTGCTTCTCTCCTCTAGAATCTACTTTTTCAGATTCTAAGCATACCCCTAGATCATGGCGCTATTTCTGTAGCAACTGATTAGCTAGTGTCCAAGACCACAGGTCCTTTAAGAATTCTATAACCCCCAAGCATCCTGGTAGAACATAAATTAGTGTAATCAGGGCATAGCTTTTTGGCAACATCTAGGAAAGTTGAAGATGCTCACACCCTGTAGCTGGCTGTTCTCCGTGTAAGAATATTCCACAGAGAAACTCACACAGGGAGCCCACACCAAGACACATCAGGTCTGTGGGTGCCCAGATCAGGCTGGTACAGTTAACACATTTCTAGGGGAGAGTCTTTTGGAAAGGAACTTACTGAAGAACTAAGAGTGAAGAGTGGTGAGATTGGAGCCCCAGCTGACGGGGAGGTAAAGGAGCATTTTTCCGATTGATTCTGGAAGAGGTGGGAGGACAGAAGAAGCATTCTCAGAGTCTAGGGGCGAGCTTGTGGTTTGGGGTCAGGGCAGGAGGCAGGGGATGGCTCTCTCTTTCTCAGAAGTGGAAGCTCACCTGCTGGGGCAGGTAGAAGGCAGGAAGGAGAGCTGGCTTGGGGAGACTTGGGTTGAGGAGGAGGAAAATTTTTCTCACCTTCATTAAACTTTATTGCAGTATTATTTGCAATAGCCAAGATATGAAAACAACCTCCATGTCCATTGACAGATGAATAAATAAAGAAACTGTGATATATATTCATATTATTTACATATACAGTAGTCCCCATTTTGCTTTCCAAGGTTTCAGTTGCCCTGAGTCAACTGCAGTCCAAAAATAGATGAAACAGTCATGAAATAAGAAGATATTCTGAGAGAGACCACATTCATATAACTTTTTTTTTTTTTTTGAGACAGAGTCTCACTCTGTTGCCCAGGCTGGAGTGCAGTGGCACAATCTCGGCTCACTGCAAATTCCACCTCCCAGGTTCAAGTGATTTATTGCCTCAGCTTTCCAAGTAGCTGGGATTACAGGCACATGCCACCATGTTTAGCTAATTTTTGTATTTGTAGTAGAGATGGGGTTTCACCATGTTGCCCAAGCTGGTCTCAAACTCCTGACCTCAGGTGATTCACCCGCCTTGGACTCCCAAAGTGTTGGGATTACAGACATAAGCCACTGCACCTGGCCTCACATAACTTTTATTACCATATGTTATAATTGTTCTATTATTTTATTATTATTTATTGTTGCTGATCTCTTACTGTGCCTAATTTATAAATTAGGCTTTACCATAGGCATGTATGTAGGAAAAAACGTAGTGTATATGGGGGTTGGTGCTAGCCACCATTTCAGGCATCCACTGGGGTTCTTGGAAGCTATACTGCTCAGGTGAGGGGGACCATTGTACAAAGCATTTACGTGGAGACTGAAAGAAAATAGAACAGAACAATGTCATGGTCATATTTTGATACTTGGGGATATTTCATGCTTTGTTCTGTCTAACTTGGCATTTCTTATTTTTTTAATGAAAATGTCTTCCGGGTTCATCTATATTGTTGCAAATGACAGGATCTCCTTTTCAAAGTTGAATAATATTCCATTGTGTGTGTGTGAACACATTAGTACATTTTGAATTTTGTACGACGGCCTCTGAGCAGCCTCCAGGCCCCCTCTGCAGACGAGGGGCTTCTAAAATACAAGGAGAAAATAAATAAACTATCTGCTGAGTAACACTTATGCCGCTTCCACAAGTAAGGCTCCCATTCTTGTGATAGTGTGTCCGGGACTTGGGCCACCTGCACTAAGTCCCAGGGATACTGCGACCCCGTACCCGCAGCTGCAGACAATTAGCTGGGAATGGGGGCAGGGGTCTGGACTTTCAAGTCCAGCTGCATTGTTCCATGTCAAGCCACAGATAAGATTTAGAAATAAAATAAGCAAATAAAATTAATAAAAATTAAAATGCAGCCCTCCTGGTTAATGTTCCCAGGAGCCACCATGTATCAAAGCCACACAGCCAATCTCCCAAAGTGACCATCCTTTTGTTGTGCTAAGGTGCTGGTTCTTTTGTGTCACCTAAGAAAGCCATGGGGTCCATAGAGGAAAAAAGGAGCCCTCCTGCTGAGGGAACACTGCTGAGAAAGAACTGGAGGCAGAGAAGCAGCAGCAACAAGCAACAGATCCTCGAGGGAGCCTGAGGCAGGCAGGCCCCACGGAGAGGCCAGCATGGGACAGAGCGAGAGGGAAGGAGGAGATATCAGGCCTGGGCAGGCCCACCAGGCTGTGTTTTGTGCCAGGGGGCTTCCTGGTCCCACTGTGGCCCATCGGGAGAATGCCACTCTTTGGCTCTCAGCCTCCCTTGGGCATCACCTGGAGATACAGAGGCACCTGATGAGCCTGTCCTCTGAAACTTAGAGGAATAAGGTTGTTCCTCCCAAAAATACCGTGCATGCTCTGTGCCAGACATTCACAGATGCTGGGGAACATCCGGGAACCGAAACTGCCTAGAACGGCCATCATCACAGGAGGTAAACGCTGCATGGTCTTAGGAAGTGGGAATTGCTATGGAAAAATAAAAAATTAGAGGAGGGCAGAGAGGACCAGAAGTGTGGTGTGGGCTGGTGGAAAGCAAGTGTCAGCATCAAATAAGTTGCTCCAGAGAGGCCTCTGTAGACGGTGTCATTTGAGCAGAGACCCGAGGGTGTATGACAGCAGACAAGCCTGGGCCTGCAGGGAAGCGTCTCAGGCCCACAGGATGGATATGCAAAGGCCCGAGGACCTGAGGTCAAAGGCCAGCCAAGGCCAGGCTGCTGGAGGCAAGGGCGAGTGAGTAGGGGGCAGGAGGTGAGGGAGGGTCTGGTGGAGGGACTTGGGCTCTGCTCTGAGTCCACAGGGACCCTGCTCTGTCCATGTGGGCACTGCAGAGAGCTCTCCAGCTGCTTGTTGAGGGCAGAGGCAGAGACCCTGAGGAGGCTGTTGCTGTGACTCAGGAGCCAGTGTGGCTTAGGCTCATAAGGAAGGTGGACAGTCCCTAGAAATGTCCAAGTGCCTCATTCCAGTCACACACTATAGCGCTTACAAGTCAGATTCTATTTAGAAGTTTAACAGTTCAGCCACTGATGTGATTATCGTTCAGTCTGGTTTGTGCAGCTGGTGGAGCTGGTCTGCTGTCAAACACTTTACAAAAGGTGGAGCCACACAGAGGAGCCATAAGACACCACAGAGGGGGAAACTGAGGGCTCCTTTGATCCAGCTGCTCAATTAACAGACGAGGAAAGTGCAACTCTGGGAGATGGCATGGTTTTCCAAAGACAGGGTGTGATTCCCATCTTTGAATTTGCACATATGCCACCTGGAGCTTTTGATGAAACGAAGGTTAGAATTCAGCAGGTCAGGCATAGACCTCAAGTTCCTAAAGTTGTCTAATCAGCTCTCCAGAGATGCTAAGGCTGCTGGTCCGGGGACCACACTTTGAGTAACCACAGTCTGGGCTGGATGGGAGGCTGCAGTGAGGGCCTGGGGAAGTGTGGGCAGGAAAGCTATGGGCTGTGAGATGCAGACACCAGTCTTGCTAGACACCTGAAGATGAGGTTCTGAAACCAGGGAGGACGAAGGCTGTGAAGCCCAAGTGAGAGATGGACCAGCCCCCACATAATGGAAACGATGTGCCGCAGATGTGAAATGCTAGGAAGACCATCATGGGGCTGGAGGACAGGTGTGGCCTAAAAGGTTCTCACGTGGTCTCAGACAGGGCAGGGGATGGGAGATACAGCCACACTCTTAGCCTCTGGATCAGGACCTGGAAATTGGAATGAGCTGGACCAGTGTGAGCAGCTCGAGACTGAACACTAAGAAGGCTCCCCTGATTCTGTGCTTCCCACAAGAGAAGGAATGTGAGCTGAAGGCCAATGCCCTTTTGTCCCTCTTGCCACTCTCTGCCCTGCAGCAGTGAATGAATGTCAGCTGTGCTTTTGGCAGACCCTGGAGCACAGCCTGAAGCATTTAAGTTACACAACAGTCCTGCTTTGTCAGATTGTGACTGAGGCAGAGGAATGGTTCCCTCCCTCTGGGCTCGTACGAAGAGGGAAAGGATGAAGGTGAGAGCTGAAGCCTCCTCCGGGTCAGGATCTGAGCACTGGCTGCAGGGAAGTCCGTCCTGCTGCCAGCTGTCCAGACATGAGGCCCCCTGTGGGTCCCAGTCTGCTCCCCTCACTTACTTCCCACATCCCTTCTCACAGTAGGCACTACCAGGTGGATGGACAGCCTTGGTCGGATGGGCCCTGTTGAAGGCTAATTATTTTAAATGGCTAAAGTGAAGGAGTGAATGGAGAGTAAGGAGAAATGGAAGGAAATCCCTACAGCATCTCTGGAATCTGCAGAATAATGACCCCCAAAAATGTCCATGTCTTGGGCCCTAGAACATGTGGGTATGGCACCTTCCATGGCAAAGGAGACATTGTAGATGTGATTAAATTAAGGGCCTTGAGAGATTGTCCTGGATTGCAGGCCTGGGCCGGATATCATCCCAGGATCCTTCTAAGAGGGAGGTAGGAGGCTTAGAGTCAGAGTAGGAGACGTGATGATGGAAGCAGAGGTCAGAGAACAGAGGAAGAGGGAAGTAAAGATGTTGTGGAGCTCACTTTGAGGATGCATGAAGGAGACACAACCCAAGGAATGTGGATGGCCTCTAGAAGCTGGAAGGTGCCAGGCAATGGATTCTTTCACAGAGCTCAGAAGGAACACAGACCCGCGGGTTGTTCTCACCTCCAAAACCCTAAGACAATGCAGTTGAGCCATCTTAAGCTATTAAATTTGTGTTAATTTGTTATAGCAATGATAGAAAACGAATAGACTCTCTCACAATTTTCTAGGATGAGGCCAAGACCATGAGAACTCAGCTATGGTAGGTGGGGGGCTTTGAAACCTGATGCTTCCCCAGTCCAGGGCATGTTCTCAGCAGTCCAGTAGCCAACTTGCTGATTTGTAGACAGCCCTAATTTCTGCAGTCATTCATGTGTCTCACTTAAGAGAAAAGCATCTCTCTCTCTCCTGAACACTATCAACCTTCAGAAAATAGTCCATTAGAAATATGAGACATTGGCCAGGTGCAGTGGCTCATGCCTGTAATCTCAGAACTTTGGGAGGCCGAGGAGGGTGGATCATGAGGTCAGGCATTCAAGACCAGCCTGGCCAACCTGGGGAAACCCCATCTCTACTGAAAATACAAAAATTAGCCGGGCGTGGTGGCGGGCATCTATAATCTCAGCTACTCAGGAGGCTGAGGCAAAGAACTGCTTGAACCCAGGTGGCAGAGGGTGCATAGAGCCAAGAACACACCACTGCACTCCAGCTTGGGCAACAGAGCGAGACTCTGTCTCAAAAAAAAGAAAAAAGAAAAAAGAAATATGAGATATCTTGGCAATGAAGGGCAGTGACCACACCTTCCTGCTTGAAGTCTGGGCCACCTGCTGTGTCCATCCTGGAGAAAGGGTCCTTGAGACCAGCATACTCTTAATGTGCTACCTTCCTTCATAGTAGGAAGATATTCTGGAAAAAGAGGCTCACACCCTTGTTTCCCCTCCACTCTTCTCACCCAGGGAAGACACATTCCGTAAGTGAGAGCAGAAAGGTGTGGGATCTCAGGGGATAAGGATGAAAGTGCTCTGTTGGAATTAAGCCCAGAAGAGTATACATGTGGAAGCCACTAAATATAAGTGACACAGGTAACCAAGACTGCTGGCTGCCTTTCCTGTCTACTCTCCTGTTATAAGTAAAATTTCGATGCTGCAAAAGAAATAGTACTTGAAGATAAATCCTCTCAGCAAGGCAGTTTACTTCTATAGAAGGATGTGGTGTATGGATGGAACAATGGCGGCTGCACACTTGGACAAGGTGGAGAAGGGGTGCTTATGCCTGATGGGGGTCATCCCTACTGCTGTGTGGTCCCCTATTGGCTAGGATCAGACTGCACAAGCAAGACTAATCCCGATTGGCTATTTTAAAAAGAGCAGGGATCCGAGCTGGAGTGGCAGGTGGGTGTTTTGGTGGAAAGGACGGTTACAGGCATGTCAGAGCAGGTAGATCAGGTAGCCAGGGGTGATCAGGTGACTGGGATGAGTCAGGATGGAGCCGGGGGCTGGAGGAATAGATGTGAACTACTTATTAGAACCTGTAGAGAATGTTGTTTACTGGAATTACAAGGAAGTTAAACTTTAAAATAGAGAATTAAAGAATAAGAGAGCTGAACATACTGACACACTGATTCTTTGAAGAGAAACTTGGGGTTCACTGTAACACTCCCTTTTCTCTTAGGAACAGAATTGCAGCTTTAAGTGGAAATATAGATCCACATCCCATACAGACAGGTACTGCATGCCACTCAGTTCTGACCAAAGACATGTAAGTGGAGTTTGTCGGGCAAAATTTCTGGAATAGCTCCTTAAGAGATGATCAGAGCTCCAGCCCAGGCCCACTTAAACCTGTTTCCCCTTCTTCCTGGAATCTGAATTTTATAGCTGGATCTCCAGCAGCCACCTTGATTCATCAAAAGCTTGTAAGGTTGAAAGCCATCCGGAGGGGACAGCAAAAGAGAAGGAGAGAAGAATCAAGCGGTCCCAAGTGGCCCTCAAATCACCATAGCTTCTCTGGATGCCCTGCCTCCAGACTGATTTTATGAAAAAGAAGAAAATCAACCTTTATCTTGTTCCTTCCTTCCACCCCTACCCCTGGTCTCTGTTAATAGCAGCCAATTGCAATTCTAACTGATGTAGCACATACTAGAAACA
Source organism: Cheracebus regulus (assembly GCA_963574635.1). NCBI lineage: Eukaryota > Metazoa > Chordata > Mammalia > Primates > Pitheciidae > Cheracebus > Cheracebus regulus. Next base: position 55,730 of record CAUYQU010047228.1, on the reverse strand, counting down.
GCTTGCACAAAAGTAACGTAATAGGTGAATAGTCACGGTGGATCAAACCCCATCTCCACAGTCCCCCCTGAGATTTGGGACCTTAGCACAGGAAATAACCTTTTTGAGCTTTGGTTTCTTCATCTATAGACTGCGCTGTTCATGAGACTGAGTAGGGAGGCCGTCATAAAGCACTGTGTTTAAGATGTATGGGAAATAGTCCACTGATTTGGTCAGAAGTAGGACGATTCAGTAAATGCTGGGCTATGTTGAAAAAACTAGAGCTATCCTATACTGAGAACAGCAAATCGTTAATAGGACGAACGAGAAATGACCTAGACTCTCACAGACATCAGTGCCTTGCCTGTGGACAGGCTGGTCACGCCTGCACACACACCATGTTGTGATGGTGGTGGCCAGCAGGAAAGCTCTCTTCCCTGGCCAGACTGGTGGAGGATCTGTCGCTGGTGACTTTCTCCGCTCTCTGGCTACAAATCAGCCTATGTCCTGGGCCCACAGGAGGATGGGGCAGGGAGCCAGTTCGGGTGGAAGCCCAGAGCCGGATGTTTCTTTTGCCTCTAAATGTCCTGTGTACACAGACCCCCGTCACCATTCAGAAGCCCAGAACTGAGGTGACAGGTGACAAAGCTTTCTGTCTCCAGCCCAGACATCCCTTCCTCATCTCTGTCATTGTCATCTCCTCTCATCACATGACCACAGTTAGAAAAGACTGGCCACATCTAGAAAGAGTTTCTCCCAGTTACACATTCACCGGCTTGGCCATGGGCTTTGCTGGGGTTATTCAAGCACTAAATTATCCATAGCTCAGCAAATATTTAGGGGTCACAGACCACGGACTGGATACTACTTCCTTCCAGTGAGAGAAAACTCAGTCTGTGGTGAACCAACAGACTGCACATGTAGTTCATAGGTCTCTAGCAGCTGAAAGTGGCTTCACATGATACTGTCAAAGTAAATTTTATTCTGCATAGCAAAGTCTCCACTGAACAGTAATGATTATTGTAATGAACCATTAAAGGCTCTTTGGATATGCTGGGTACCCTGGTAACTATTTTATACCATTATATTGATTCAGAACACAAAACCAGTGGAGAGTTCCCAGTGTTTTTTCAGTCTCAATTTACAGTGAGATTTGGTGTTGGCAGTAAACAGTGCGGTGTGCAGCAATACCTGTTGCCCACCGAATACCGTGGCAGCACAAGGAGGGGTGTGGCTGCCTTTGAGTAGATGGAAACAGGAACCCAGCGTTCTCTGCACTGGACTCATTACATATTCACATTCTCCAGCATGGGTGATGGTATGCAGTTAGCTTTTCTTTCTTTTTTTTTCTTTTTCTTTTCTTTTTTTTTTTTTTTTAAGACCGAGTTTCCCTCTGTCACCCAGGCTGGAGTGCAGCGGTGCGATCTCAGCTCACTACAACCTCCGCCTCCCAGGTTCAAGTAATTCTTCTGCCTTAGCCCCCTGAGCAGCTGGGATTGCAGGTGTGTGCCACCATGCCCAGCTAACTTTTTGTATTTTTAGTAGGAACGGGGTTTTGCCATGTTGGCCAGGCTGGTCTCGAACTCCTGACCTTGTGATCTGCCCGCCTCAGACTCCCAAAGTGCTGGGATTACAGGTGTGAACCACCACACTCGGCCATGCAGTTAGCTTTTTAAGAGTAAAAACTGGAGGTAGGGTGAAGGAAAGAGCAGTGAAAGAACCACATTGCAGGAAGAGCTCAGAGGAGTAACCCCGTATGGAGTTGACTTGCACTTTGGAAACGATGGCGCTTGTCTGCACCAACCTTCCAACCGAGCTCTCAGGCTCCAATGCCTGGTGTCTGCTTTCTCTGTGAAAAATACCTTCCCACCTATTTTCCAGGCTGCAGAGGAGGGCAGGAAGTCTGTTCTGTGGCTTGCTAGATTATTTTAAATTGATGGATACCTGAGGAGTTGTAAAAAGCTGCCCAGCCTTTACCTGCTCTGGAGTTCTGTGCTTCCTTCTGATTTTGTTTTTTTGGTTAGTTATTGTTGTTGTTGTTTTTGAGATGGAGTCCCACTCTGTCGCCCAGGCTGGAGTGCAGTGGCACCATCTCAGCTCACTGCAACCTCTGCCTCCCAGATTCAATCAATTCTTCTGCCTCAGCCTCTGAATAGCTGGGATTACAGGCACCCACCACCACGCCTGACTAGTTTTCTGTATTTTTAGTGAGACTGTTTCACCATGTTGGCCAGGCTGGTCTCAAACTTCTGACCTCAGGTGACCCACCCACCTCCACCTCCCAACGTGCTGGGATTACAGGCATGAGCCACTCTGGCCTGCCTGATTGTGTTTTTCTCACAAACTCCTAATTCACAGAATCTACATCTCAAGGTAGGATGAAAACTTAAGCTCACCTTGCCCAACTAGCCCTTCTACCAAAACTTCAGTTAATTCATCAGTCTGCGTGGATATTGTGTTTCAGGGTGTTTGTGGAAGTGACCTCTACAAAATTCTGACACCACCTACAAGGATCAGAACAACATTGCAGGGGTGAGACTCCATGATCCAGGCTGCAAGTAAGGGTGGATCCCCCAAGAATGGCCCCAAGGGCTGTGGCCTCAGAGCACCCCACCTGCCAACCAAAAATGCTTGTGCTTGGGAACAGATGATTTGAGAGGCAGTAGGCAGAAGCAGGCCGCAGGGAGAGGTTCGCACATGTTTGCCGTGCAGCCGACAGTGACAGTCCTGTGCGCAAATCCTGCCCCTTCCGGGATTCGCTGTGAAAACATGGAGGAGGCACGTAACCCCACTGAGATTGTTTCCTCATCTGCAACCCAGGCTAACAACTGCGCCTCTCTCGATGACGATCCGACAGGCCCATGCATTTTGCATATTGCATGATTATTAGCCGCCTCTCTATTTAACTCATAGAGAAAGTGAGGAACTTAGACCCAGGTGATGGAGAAAGCTTTGAGAAGAGAAATCTGCCTTGTTTCTCTCTCTGAGCCTCTCCTAATTTCTCAACTAAAAGCCAGGAAATGTTAGCCGGGTGCAGGGCTCACATCTGTAATCCCAGCACTCTGGGAGGCTGAGGTGGGCAGATCACCTGAGGTTGTCAGTTTGAGAACAGTCTGGCCAACATGGAGAAACCCTGTATCTACTAAAAATACAAAACTAGCCAGGCGTTGTGGCACGTGCCTGTAATCCCAGCTACTCAGGAGGCTGAAGCAGGGGCATTGCTTGAACCCAGGAGGTTGTGGTGAGCCAAGATCATGCCACTGCACTCCAGCCTGGGCAACAAGAGTGAAACTCCGACTCAAAAAAAACAACAACAAAAAAACAGGGAATGGCAAGGCTGGAGATGACCTCTGAGGTTTCTTCACCTGGAAGATTCAGCTTGAAAAGCAAAACCAGAGCAAAATGAACACCCCATATGACTTCCTGAGTGGAGATGAAGCCAGGCAGATTTCAAATAGGAAGCTGAGCTTGTCTGTCCAGTTTAAAATCATCCTACAAGCTGTACTCACAACTGAATCTCATGTTATCAAACACATTTTTTTTTTAAAACAGAGTCTTGCTCTGTCACCAGGCGCCAGGCTGGAGTGCAGTGGCATGATCTCGGCTCACTACAACCTCCGCCTCCCGGATTCAAGCCATTCTGCTGCCTCAGCCTCCCGAGTAGCTGGGACTAAAGGTGCGCACCACCACGCCCAGCTAATTTTTGTATTTTAGTGGAGATGGGGTTTCACTATGTTGGCCAGGATGGTCTCGATCTCTTGACATTGTGATCCTCCCACCTTGGCCTCCCAAAGTGCTGGGATTACAGGTGTGAGTCAGCACTCCCGGCCTTTTTATTTTTATTTTTGAGACAGAGTCTTGTTCTTGTCATCCAGGCTGGAGTGCAGTAGCACAACCTTAGTTCACTGCAACCTCTGCCTCCTGGGTTCAGTAGATTCTCTTGCCTTATCAGCCTCCTGAGTAACTGGGATTATAGGCACCTGGCACCACTTCTGGCTAATTTTTGTATTTTTAGTAGAGATGGGGTTTCACTATGTTGGCCAGGCTGGTCTTGAACTCCTGAGTTCAAGTGATCCTCTCCTGCCTCAGCCTCCCAAAGTGTTGAGATTACAGGTGTGAGCCACTATGCCCGGCCATTATCAAACTAATCTAATGAGGGGTCTCACAGCAGAAGCATGACAAGCTTGGCCAGCCATGATAAGACCACCTGCAGGGTTCCAGGCAGGAGAAGAGCCAGGAGGCTGAGGTGCAGGCTGGAACCTGGCCCTGAGAAAGCCCAGTCATCAGGCCAGAGAGGCCTGGAGTCTGTGCACCCAGTATCTGTCCTACTCTCCCAGAGCTGCCATCGCACAGTTCCACAAACCAGGTGGCTTAAACCACTTAACTCTGCTTCCTCAGTTTCAGTTCTGGAGGCCCGAAGTCTGAATCAAAGGCTGGCACGACTGTGCTGTCTTTGAAGGTTCCAGGGAAGGGTTCCTCCTGCCTCTTCTGGTTTCTGAGGCTCCTGGTGCTCCTTGGCTCCTGCAGCATCATGCCAGGAGGTACCTCTGACTTCGAATGGCCTCTCCTCTCTGTGTCTCTGTCCGGATCAACCTCTTCTTTTTTTTCTTTTTTTTTTTCTAGGGACAGAGTCTCGCTCTGTCGCCATGCTGGATTGCAATGGCACGATGTCGGCTCACCGCAACCTCCACCTCGTGGGCTCAAGCAATTCTCCTGCCTCAGTCTCCTGAGTAGCCAGACTACAGGCACGCACCACCATACCCAGCTAATTTTTGTTTTTTTAATAGAGATGAGGTTTCACCATGTTGGACAGGCTAGTCTCGAACTTCTGACCTCATGATCCACCCACCTCTGGCCTCTCAAAGTGCTGGGATTACAGGGGTGAGCCACCATGCCCGGCCCCTCCCCTTTGTTTTCTAAACCTTCTCTCACTGTCTCTCACTTATAAAAATATGAACACACTTATATAAGCTTATACACACACACCTTAACCTATAATTAACACAAGTGAATGTATTAAAATGAAATGCTAGGGGAGTAAAGAATCAACAAAGACAATTATGAAGTTATAAAACAAAACTAAATATCTAGACACATTAAGAATTTTTAGCTCAACATCTTCTCTGCAAATGTTAAAGTCAACAAAGAGATCCAATTCCTTTGCTGAGGAATAAAAGCTTTTTGAAGACATTTTAAAGAGAGGTTGTTTATGATTAGAAGATCCAGATGTGCTCATGTTTAAAAAATATATTTAACTAAAAATGACTGCCCAAATGAAAGATCATACTTTTTTGTTTAATGTGGTTATAGGTTGGATCAGAATCAGACTAGTTATAATCTAGAAATACTTTGGTTCCGAAAGTTAGGGATAAATGTAAAGTTTTATGGATGAAATTTTTGAATTTTTGAGAGAGTAGGCCACCTATAACTTCATGCTGTTTTCAAATTTTAAGTCCAGATTGAAAATTTTTTATTGTGTTTCTAGCAACTTCATCAACAGGCTCATTGCTTTCAAATTTAAACTCTAGCTTAAAGGTTGAATTTTAATAAACAGAAAAGGACACTGGTCACAGTGCACCCTTGGAAGGTTATCACACATTGTATATCAACGTCCCAGTATGAGCATCACCACTCAGGTCAAAACTCCAAGGTCAGCGGCACCCGGAAGCCATTCTTTCCTTCCCAAAGGTGGCCACTATCTGACTTACAGTGACACAAACGGATTTGCTTGTCTCTGAACTTTTACGACGGGAATTATCCACTGAGTCTACCTTCAATCAGGCCTCTGTGGGTTGGCCTCGCATTTGAGAGATTTCTCCTTGCTGTTGCATATAGTGTTGGTTCACTCACTTTTATTCTGCATAGTGTTCTGTTGTGTGAGCATACCCGCTTCAACCATCCTGTTACTCATGGGTGGTTGTGGGCTGTGTCCTCCTCACCCCCTGCTTTTGGTTCACAGCAAATGACGCCTCTGTGAGCATTCCTATACATCTATTTATGTGTCGCATCAATCTTGGGCTTTTCCTAGGAAGGAAGTTTCTAGGGTATCAGTTTTGTGTAATGTTCATACTTAGTATTTGCTGCCCAAGGGTTTTCTGAAACAGTTGTGCCCATTTTCACCAGCAGCTACGTGAGTGCCCCTGGTGCCCTACCTTTCCAACCGTCAGTGCTGCCCCGCCTCCACTGCACGCTGGGCTACAGCCACTGCATCTCCCAAGAGCTCCAGGGTAGGGCGCTCCTTTTTCTTTCAGTTGGAATGTTAAGGATCCCACTGCAGTCCACTAGAGGACTTCTGCACCCCCACTTTCCCCTTGACTTTTGTCATTTATTCTATTAAGATATAATTCACATACCATACACACCACCATTATCAATGTCTGTAATCTTCATAAGGTGGTGGAACCATCACCATAATCTAATTCTGGAATATTTTATCACCCTAAAATGGAAATCTGAGTACATCGGCAGTTATTCCATACTACTAAAAATACAAAAATTAGCCAGGCATGGTGGCAGGTGGTGGGTGCCTGTAATCCCAGCTACTTGGGAGGCTGAGGCAGGAGAATTGCTTGAACCTGGGAGGTAGAGTTTACAGTGAGCCAAGGTCACCCCATTGTACTTCAGCCTGGTGACAGAGCAAGACTCCGTCAAAAGGAAGGAAGGAAGGAAAGAAGGAGAGAGAGAGAGAGAGAGAGAAAGAAAAAGAAAGAAGAAAGAAAGAAAACAAAGGAGAAAGTGAAAGATTGAGTAAAAGAATGGGAATGAGAGAGAGAATATACATAATATAGTTGATGCAAAGTACTGCATCACTCTACATGATTACTTCAGGGCTATTTAGCACAATTTTTAAACTGTTTTTTAAAAAGGCTGGCCTGGTATGGTGGCTCACACCTGTAATACCAGCACTTTGGGAGGCCAAGGTGGGCAGATCACAAGGTCAGGAGTTCAAGATCGACCTGGCCAATATGGCGAAACGCCATCTCTACTAAAAATACAAAACTAAGCTAGGCATAGTGGCGGGGCACCTATAATCCCAGCTACTTGGGAGACTGAGGCAGGAGAATCCCTTGAACCCGGGAGGCGGAGGTTGCAGTGAGCTGAGATGGTGCTACTGCACTCCAGCCTGGTGACAGGCAAGACTCCATCTTAAAAAAAGAAAAAAAAAAAAGCTTTGCAAGTTTTTATTTTTGATTTTTCCTCTACTTTGTAATTTGCATATGCTATTTAATTCTTCCAGTACACAAACATTCTCTGCTTGGCATTAATCCACAAGGTCAGGATCGTCTAGAGTGTGTGCCCCCATGTGTTTTGGGGCAGGCTTGGTTGGTTTCTAAAGTGTATGCAGAAGGCTAGAAGAGAAAAATCTTCATCCTCTCCTTATAGTCCTTTGACTTCTCTCATCATCACATCTATAATAAATCCTTTCCTCTAAAATTTAGCTTGGAATGAACCAATACTTTTTTCCATGACAATACCTCTTACACCCACATTTTTCCTGTTTTTACTACTGTTGTCAAGCTGTTGGATGTGAAGTATTTAAATTCCAGCTCACTGATTTGAAGCAAGGGCATAGCTTCTTGAAAAACGTTTGGCCCGAGTCTGCGACCCAGCACTCTGGCTTTTTACTGCTGTGTTCATCTTTGCGCTATGTGTTCCTTTGTCTGTTTCCATTACAGCCCTATCCATGGGCTAAATTATAGTTGTTTAAAGAAACAACAGGGGGCCAGGCGCAGTGGCTCACACCTGTAATCCCAGCACTTTGGGAGGCCAAGGCAGGTGGATCACTGAGGTCAGGAGCTCAAGATCAGCCCGGCCAACATGGTGAAACCACGTCTCTACTCAAAATCCACAAATTAGCTGAGCATGGTGGCACACGCCTGTAATTCCAGCTACTCAGGAGGTAGAGGCAGGAGAAGTGCTTAAACCTGGGAGATGGAGGTTGCCATGAGCAGAGACAGCACCACTGCACTCCAGCCTGGGCAACAAAGTAAGACTCTGTTGAAAGGAAACGATGGGAAGGGGAAGAAGAAGGGGAAGGAAAGGAAAGGAAAGGAACAACAGGAAATTTCACCTTGTAGAAAGATGAAATAAACTCACTTTCCCCTAAGCATAACTAAAAAGTCTGAGAACTAGGTAATAAACACAGTAAAGACTCTGAAGGTAGAAAGAAGGCAGACTGGACAGACACCTTGGGCCCCCATTAAATGGCTCAATGGTGAGTTGCTTGGGGCATTATCCTCTTGCCTCATATATTTCAGACAAGGAGATGGAGAAGCCAGTGAACTGGAGATGCCAGTGAGCACAGAAAAAAAAAAAAACAAGAAGAGCCTACTCTCTTATGACCCTTGTGGCAAATTATAGTCAACCATATCCAGAAATGAGTGTTATTCATTGCAAGAAGAACAGAAAAACAAGTTCATTACTATGGTAACAAAAAATCTGGTTTCTGTGCTTAATGTCAAATAACAAGTTGCTGCTACTAGGTTGATATTGTTCAGAATATTGAGGAAACATGAAATCTCTTTATACGTTTATAATAAGATTTCCTACTGTTAATCTATAACTAGTGCAGCAGAGCTTTAATTTCCTCCTAATAGGAAATTTAAACATTTACCAGGTTACGGAGAGTTCAGAAATCGGATTTTCAATCAGCAATTCCTAATTCAACTTCTGCTCTCTACAGACTAACACACGCTAATGAGGAACACTGCTTCTTTGCAAACCAGAACCGCAACATGCAGAATAATCAGTTTAGCCCTGCACCCTCCGGCCAGAATGCCTCCAACTGGCTCAGCTACAGATGCACCTGGCTGGATGTTAAATTGTTGAAGGAAGAAGCTGTTGGTTGGAAACCCTGTGTTGGCTTTATTACTGTAAAGCAGCAGGGTGAAAAAGTAAATAAATACATAAAAATCAAAAACAGAACTGGGAAGCAGTTTTGGTGCCAGTGAGTCTGGCTGGGAAGAACCAGCCTCCACTTGATCATGCCTCCTGCCATGCCTACCTTCCTCGTGTTATAAGGAAAGTTTTGATGCCGCAAAAGAAATAGCACTCGAAGATAAATCCTCTCAGCAAGGCAGTTTACTTCTATAGAAGGGTGTGGCTCATGGATGGAACAATGGCGGCTGCATGCTTGGACAAGGGGAAGGGGTACTTATGCCTGACAGGGGTCACCCCTACTGCTGTGTCGTTCCCCTATTGGCTAGGGTTAGACTAGCTAAACTAATCCTGATTGGCTATTTTACAAAGAGGAGGGGTCCAAGCTGGAGTGGCAGGATGGATGGTTACAGACAAGTCAGAGCAGGTAGCCAGGGGTGACCTAGGTCAAAGAAGGTGACCAGAGCAGGTGACTGGAGCAGGTGACCAGGATGAGTCAGGATGGAGCTGGGGGCCAGCGGAACAGATGTGAACTACTGATTAGAACTGGCAGAGAACATTGTTGACTGGGATTACAAGGAAGTTAAACTTTAAAATAGAGAATTAAAGAATAAGAGAGCTGAACATACTGACATACTGATTCTTTGAAGAGAAACTTGGGGTTCACTATAACATTCAGATTTCTGACCTCTCCAGCAACAGGCACGGAAGGGCACCTGCTCTATGGGGCATGGCATTGACCTTCTTCCTCTATTTAATTACTCTAGCCAGCCTATAAAGTAGGTAGAGTGACAGCTTCGCTTTGCAGGTGAAGAAACTGAGGCACAGATGCCTGCCTTAAGTCACGTGCCAGAGGACACCAGTTTTTTCTGGCACCAAAGTCTATTCTCTCAACTGCTGGACGACACTGTCACGTTTCAGCTCTTCTTTTGTTTAATTGACTCACATCTCTCAATGCTGACCTGACCGTTGGCCTAATCCCCATGTATAATTCAGTCAAGGTAAAGCTTCTACAAGGAGCAAAACAGTGTGTTTAAAATACACCTTTTCCAGTTTGGCTTAATCCAGGTTTGAAAGGTAGTCTTCTTAGAAGAAATAAACTTTCATGCAATCCTCCATGAGTGTAAACTTTGTGTTCATAGCAGAACATTTGATGAGAATCAGACCAAAGGGGTTCCAGGCTGTATCCTGAGTACAGTATTCTGCATACAGTATTCTGTTTTGCTGATTGGGGGCAGATTAATCATCTAGGAGAAGCCAAGTTGGACACATTGCAGGATGGAGAGCCTGCCCTACCCTGCTCAGCAGGCCAAAGAGGGAACCCTTGATGCATGGGGACTCGGGAGAATGACTTACTGAACAAACACACCATGAGCTGAGTGCCCAGCCAACCAGATACAAACATCCCTCACTAGGAAATTAAGGTATCAGGCCTCAAGGGCTTTTCAGGGTGTGGGATTCTTTTAAGGACAACCTTATTCTCAAGAATTCATTGGTTGGGTTCCTGCTGAGCTCCCTGAAGGTAGTTTGCAGACAACCCCAGAGATGGGCAGGAGGGCCTGCCAGCAGCATGGGGCAGGGCTTGCTTCTTTCTGAGGAGCTCAGGCCCCACACCCTTCAGCATCACTCAAGGCCACAAGCTACCCACTGCCCGATGGAACAGCCACCCCCACCTGGCCTGGCCAGCTCCCAGCCCCTCCTTTACCGTTGTCTGAATCTGAGAGCCCACCAGTCTGAAGCATGACAGATTCAGAGTCGTTCAGGTATTTCCCCAGGGCTTGTATAGCACCTGGACCGCCCGCCGTCACCCTGACCATCCCACCTTGGCACCCTACCCCGCCCTTCTGACATTTCCCTCATTGGTCCTTGCACATTTCAGCTTTGCAGCTTCTGGGAATTTCAGAGTGAGCACTGGGTGGATCTGGAGCCTAAATCCCGTGGCTTCCTTAGGCAAATGTGTCTCTTTTGTCTGTCACCAGATCAAAAAAAGGGGGAAAGGAAAGAGTTTGATTGCAGGTGGAGGGGGTGGATATTTTCATTTATAGGCAGAGACTGGCTTGTGTAAAAGTTTCAGGTTACATGAAATCTAAGTAGTATTGAAAAAATCCTGATGACTTCATCTCCAAATGCCTCGAACGGCCTTCCTCAACATCCTGCTGGGGCCGCCCTGGGGTTGGGGACTTGTAGGCTTTTTAAACACATGGGCTTTGCCAGCTGCAAGGGGTTTAGGGGGCTGCATGCAGCTTGGATGTATGTAGCTCTCTGTCGAGAGAGGCAGGCCATTTCTGGCCATACCTGGCCTCGCACCCACCCAGGCTGTTCCACCTGCTTCAGGTCCCTTTCCTGCTCCTGACTCCCTGAGCAACACCATGCCATACCTCAGGGGCCAACTCCAAGGTGGCACACCAGGCACACACCTTCCCCAACAGTACTGCTCTGAGCTGGCACAGGGTGTTCCCATATCCTGCCAGTGGCCCTTTAGGCCTTGCCTTGTAGGAATTGGAGGAGGCCCCAGACACTAGCCCCAGGATGGCAGAGCCCTTGAGAACAGCATCAGCATGGGTCTCGCCCTGTATCCTCCTCATGTGTGGCCAATAGGAGACCCCAGTAGACCTCAGAGGGGTGGGCCCAGGAAAGCATGAACGACTGGCTGACAAAGTCTCACTCCTCTAGGAGTATGGCAACTTCCACACAGCTTTCATACCCAGTAGGCCAGCGCTTCCCAATCTTTTTGGCACCAGGGACCAGTTTCCTGGATGATAATTTTTCCATAGACTGGTTATGGGGGAAGAGGAGATGATTTCAGGATGAAACTGTTCCACCTCAGATTATCAAGCATTAGTTAGATTCTTAGAAGGAGCATGCAGCCTAGATCCCTCACATGTGCAGTTCACAATAGGACCTCCTATGAGAATCTAATGCTGCAGCTGATCTGATGGGAGGTGGAGCTCCAGCAGTCATGCTCCTTTGCCTGCAGTTCGCCTCCTGCTGTGTGGCCCAGTTCCCAACAAGCCATGGACCAGTACCAGCCTGCAGCCCCGGGGTGGAGGACCCCTGCACGAGGCCATCTACCCTGTCACATAGACAATGCCATTCATACTCGCTTATGGCTCCAACCAGAACCCATGATGCATGAGCCCCATGTCATATGGAATAATGGAGTGACTTAAAATCAGGACTCTGGTCCTGTACCTGGGCGGGCACAGAGGTGACCACAGAGGTAGCAGAAGTCAAGTCCACTCCTTGGGGCAAATGCAAACCAGCCATTGGACTAAGGAGGTAGATGGCCATGTGTAGTCCCCCTGACATGTCACCCACTATTCATTTCCATCTACGTGCAATTTCTGTATCATTTCTGTGTCCCCAGCACAGAATAAGTGAAAACAGGGAGAAATTAAAAATTAAATTTCACTTAAAAATTAAGTGAAAACAGGGAGAAATTAAAAATTTAATTAATGTAAATTAAATTTTTAATTAAAAATTAAATTAAACTCCACAGTCTAGCCTGTGGAGTTTGGAGGTCTTGGCTTCTCTGTCTCCAGCCATTGAACAGGAGAACAGCAGTGGAGTGGAAGAAGACAGTTTAGGGACAGAACCCCATGGGCTGGATGGCAGGCAAGGATAGGGGTGAAGCATAATAGGAAGTAACCGCATCAATTCCTTCAATCATTTGCAGTCATCTTCAGGTCCCAGTGCCGGGTGCTATGGGCTGAACTGTGTCCCTCCAAAACTTACACAATGAAGCCCAACCTCCTAGGCCCTCAGAATGTGGCTATATTTAGAGATAGGGTTTCAAAGAGGTAGTTAAAGTAAAATGGGTGATTAAAGTAGGCCCGCATCCAATATAACCCGTGTCCTTATAAGAAAAGGAAATTAGGACAGAGACACACAGAGAGGTGACTCTGTGGAGCTACAGGGGGAGGACCACCATCTCAAGCCCAGGAGAGAGGCCTCAGGGGGATCCAGCCTGACAACATCTTGACCTTGGATTTCCAGGCTTTGGGGCTGTGAGAGAGAAGTGCCTGCAGCATTTTATTATAGCAGCCTGAGCTTACCAAGACCCAAGGGTCAATCTTATTATTAACACTTTGAAACTGGGAAACTGAGGCTGGGAAAGGTCTGAACTGGGGTGGTTCCCAGATGTGCCTGGCTCCTCAGCATCTCCTCTTCCTACCACACCGCAACCATGGGAGGCAGGCGCAGCCACCTCTTCCCTGCCACAGGTACAGAAGACAGTGAGCAGGTCCTAGGCCAAGAGGAGATACTTGGAGTCGAGCTGAAGCCCCTAGGCAGAGCTGCAAGGGCCAAAGGACAGTGAGGACAGCACGACTGGAGGAGCCCAGCACACAGGCCTCCAGAGGGGCACAGGGAGGCGTGAGGACAGACGCTGCTCATGGAGACTGGCCCACAGCCTGAGTGAAGGGTGTCAGGGGCACAGAGTGATTCACTGAGAGCTGGAGGCACCTGGAGGGGCTGCAGGAGCACAGCTTTGGGGACCCAAGTCCAGGGAAGGAGAAAAAGCGCCAGTCTCAACAGGGAGAGAAAGCGTCCCAGGTGTGTAAGGAATGTGACCACCTCTGTCAGCAAAGCCCAGGGCAGCTGAGCACTGGACTTGTCTGATCTGATGTCAAGGTCAAAGCACCAGATGTGTTCTCCAGGAGGTTCCTCCCCAGCAGAAGCACGGACTCCCTATAGACGAAGACCCTCTTGGGCAGGCTGGCTATGGCCAGACCCTTCCCAGGAGACTCTGACCAGGGGCCAGGGAAAAGGAGAGTTGGGGAGCAGCTCCACCCTAGCCCTTCTGAGAGCAGTGCCCATGGAAGAAGAGCTGGGGAGGGGGAAACACCTGTTGGCCAGGCAGAGAAGTGCAACAGGGCCATTCTTTTTTGCCCCGTGCTTCCTGCCTCCATGAAGCCCCCAAAAACCATATCTGTGTGTAAATAAGACATGGGGTGGGGGTGGAACTGCCTCTTACTCAGCACTGCCTATGCCATACCCCTAGAGGAGTGAGGCTTTGTCATCCTTCGGCCATTTGTTCATGCTTTCCTGGGTCCACCTCTCCAGTGTCTACTGGGGTCTCTCACTGGCCATTGTACATCCATTGATATGCCTATCAATCAATACTGACAGCCTCCTCCATGCCAGCACTGGGAATAGAGCGGGAAGCAAAAAACAGGGCCCTGGCCCTACTGAGTTGGGATTCAGTGCTGCACACTTTCACCCGAGTCAGAGACATTCCATCCTCACATCATCTCTGTAGAGTGGGCAGCATGAACGCAAAATAAGTAGAGATTCAAAGCATTGAGCATCTTATCCATAGACACAGCATTGTTCGACTGAGGATTTTCAACTAAAGGCCATTTTGCCCACAAAGGGACATTTGGTACAATGTTGAAGACATTTTTGGTGTCAAGTGAATGGTGCCACTGGCATCTGGCAGGTGGAGATCAAGCATGCTGCTAAACATCCTACAGTGCCCAGACAGGCTCTGTAGCAAAGATTTCTCCAGCTCCAAAGGTCAACAGCACTGCGATGAGGAGACACAGCTGCAGACCTCACCAGAGCCCACTCACACCCAACTCAGCTCATGGAGGCCCCATAGGATCTCCACACCATGGCTCTGGATAATAGGCCATGGGAGGAAGTACTTGTGTCCCTTCTGGGCAGAAGTGTAAACATGCAGGTCAGACACCTCCATGGACGTTCCCCTACCATGAAGATGAAGGTCGCTTCCCCTGGAGCTTGGAGACAGGAGTAGCCTGTAGGGCTAGATTTCTGCACAAGGGACTACTACCCTGCAAAGTCATGGACCCACAGAATATTTTGCATATGTGAGAAATAAACACGGGCATTGTGAAGCCACTGAGACTTAGGAGATGTTTCTTTACCACGGCAGAGCCCAGTCTAGCCTGATGAATACCCATGCTGGTGAGGACTTACGCCAACATTCAAAAGCAAGCTCCGGCCCCAGCCTCCTCACCTGCCAAAAGCATGTTTCGAGGATCCTTGAGATAAAGCATATGGAGCCCTCAGCATGGGAAGCCAAACCTTAAAGCCCAGGCCCTCGGCTTGCAGAATGCAGGCGGCCAGTATCCCAGGCCATCATCACCATCTGCATGCAGGGGAAGAGAGAGAGTGTGAGCTCACAGGCAAGAAGGAGCTCAGGTTGTGAGAGAGCCAGGCCAGGCCCTGGATGCGTGGGAAGAAAAGCAGTGTCCCCAGCCCTGTGCTGGCCCTGAGCCCTGGGTGCACGTGAAGAATGAGGTCAATCAGCCATCATCTTCATCTTCCTGCAATGCTGCCTGAATGAAAGAAATTAATTTCAAACGACTTGGACCAGTATCTAATTATTATGATTTATTAACACCGAGTACATAAAGCAGCCCCCTGGACATGACATTCCTCATTCCGCAGCGAGGCTGGGAGCCTGGCGAGCCTCCTGCTGCACCCTGAGCAATTCTTTTCATTATCGTCATTATTTATAACAGCCCAGACACCGGGGAGCAGGGCAATCGCCAATCGCCAGAAAGTTCGCAGTAAGTTCAAGGATCAGCCAGGAGGCCTTGGGGGCAGCTATGAAAATCAGAAAACAGCCTGGCAGTTGGGGAAGGAGACCCCAGTGGCCTGAACATCTCCAGAAGTTTTGGCCTGTCTGACTTAAGAGGTTCACTGACAGGTGAGGTGGAGGCATTTCTGCACCTTCTCTTTGTTAAAAAAAAAATGTGGTAAAATACGTTTAACATAAAATTGACCGTTTTAATCATTGCAAGTGTAAAATGCAGTTCAATGGCATTTGAATACATTCACATTACTTGAATACATTCACAGAACCATCACCATCTTCATCTCCAGAATGTTTCGTTTTGCAAAATTGGAAGTCTCTCCCCATTCAGCACAAACTCTCCCTCTGCGTCCCTCCGGCCCCTGGCAGCCACCACTCTACTTTCTCCTCTAGGTATTTGACCACTGTAGGTCCCTCAGTGAATTTAGCTATTCTAGATCCCTATTCTGGGTTCCTAAATATCATGCGGTATTTGTTCTTTTATACCTGGCTATTTCCTATAGCAGAATGTCCTCAAAATTCATCCATGTCCTAGCATATGACAGAATTCCCTTTCTTTTCAAAGCTGAATAACACTCCATTATATGCATATACCACATTTTGCTTATCTATTCATCTGCTGAGGACATCTGGGCTGTCCTGAGCTTTGACTATCGTGAATAATGCTGCCACAAACAGAAGTGTGCAAATATCTGCTTGAGTCCCTGATTTCAATTCTTTTGCATGTATACCCGGCATAGACTCATGAGATCATATTTTAAGAAGCTTCCATACTCTTTTCCCCACTGGTCACACTATTGCATGTTCCCCTATCCCCAGCACAAGAGCTCCAACCTCTCACCACTTCTACGCCTTACTATTAGGACCTTTCAATGATCACTATTACCACTGGGATTCGCCATTATGGAGCACCTCACAGTGTAGCCAGAACTTCCACATTCTCTCCAACTCCAAAAACTGATGGTGATGCTAAGCTGGTAGGAGCTTTGGACACAATTATAGTAACACCTTCTCAGATTCAAGAAACCACGTGACTCTCTGAACTTCATTCTAAATGGAGGTTAGTCAACAACGCTACGTGAAGACAGCACGTAATGCTTCATCACAGAGGAAAATGTGCAAATGTAAATGCTGTCATACCTGTCTACATAATAAACAGGAGTCATACTCTCATCAGACACATTTCTTAGCTCGGCATATACCTTCTCCCTTTCCCTCTGGGTCGGAAGTCACCGGTAGGATTTGAAGAGATGAATTCTCGAGACACCTGAGGTGTCTTAGTTAACTGGTGGGTTTTGGAACCAGTGAAACTCAGCCCTGTGCCCGTACGTGAGACACCTGTTCCCCCAGAGACTGTTCTTCATGTGTAAATTGCAGCTGATGACAGGATTTAATAGTCATAATAGTTGTGACTTACCAGGAGCTCCCTGGGTTGTGGGTCCTTGTTTTTAAAATTGAGAAAATTCACGTGTAATAAAATTTACCATTGTAAAGTGTACAAATCAGTGTTTTTTAAAAACGTGTTTATGAACCATCATCATGATTTAATTCCAGAATATTTTCATCACCCTAGAAGAAACGCTGTACCCATTAGCAGTAATCTTGTACCCAATCCATCACCTACTCCACCTCCTGGCAATGACAAATTAACCTACTTTATGTCGTTATGGATTTTCTTATTCTAGACACCTCATATAAATGGAATCATGTTAAACATGGTCTTTTGGGTCTGGCTTCATTCACCTAACATAAAGTTTTTGAGGTTTACCTACCTTGCAGCATGTGTCAGTACTCCGTTCCTCTTTATGGCTGAGTAGTATCTTATTGTATCTATATACCACATTTTGTTGATCCAGCCATCTGCCAATGGACATGTGAGTTGTTTCCACCTTTTGGCTACTATGAATGATGCTACTAAAAACTCTCATATGCAAATTCTTGTGTGAACATGTTTTTAATTCACTTGGGTATATAACCTAGAAGCAGAGTTGCTTGGCTGTAGGGTATGCTTAACTTCCAGACTGTTTTCCACAGTGGTTATACCATTGTACATTCCCACCAGCCATGTAGGAGGTCTCCAATTTGTCTTCCTCCTCACTGACCTTTGTTATTGCCTGTCATTCTGATTATAGACATCCCAGTGGATGTGAAGTGGTATCTCATTGTGGTTTTGATTTGATCCTCTTAATGACTAGGGATGTTGAGTATCTTTTCATGTGTTTTCTTTAGTGGCCATTTGTATGTCTTTTTTGGAGAAGTGTCTATTCAATTTTCTTATTTTTAATTAGGTTATTTGTCCCTTTATTGTGGAGTTGTATGAGTTCTTTTTATATTCTGAATTCTGAATTTATCTATTTTTCTTTGGTTGTTTGTGCCTTTGGTGTCATATCTGAGAAACCACTGTCAAATCCAAGGTCAGGGAGATTCAGTCCTATGTTTTGCTGTCAGAGATTTGTAGACTTAGTTCTTACATATAGGTCGTTGGTCCATTTTTTAGTAGATTTTTGTATATGGTGTGAGGTTTGAGTCTAGCTTCACTGTTATGCAAGTGGATATCAGTTGTCCCGGAACCTTTTGTTGAAAAAAAAGTTGTCTTTGTACTCTAATTTAAAATCAATTTCCCACAGATATACAGGTTTATTTCTGGCCCAGACATTGTTCAAAGTGATTTTGCCTTACAAGGTAATTGTGATGATTAAATAAAGGGTGAGAAAATATTTTGCCCACTTTAATACTTATCCCCTACACATATGACAAACTGCATACTTGCAAGGATTTTTTTCACTTTCACAAAGCTTGGTATTTCTTCTTTTTTTCTTTTTCTTTTTTTTTTTTTTTTTTTTTTTTTTTGATGTAGTCCTGCACTGTCAGGCAGACTGGAGTGCAATGGCACAATCTCAGCTCACTGCAACCTCCGCCTCCTGGGTTCAAGCAATTCTCCTGTCTCAGCCTCCCCAATAGCTGAGATTACAGGTGCCCACCACCACACCTGGCTAATTTTGTGTCTCTTTAGTAGAGATGAGGTTTCACCATGTTGGCCAGGCTGGTCTTAAACTTCTGACCTCGTGATCCACTTGCCCTGGCCTCCCAAAGTGCTGGGATTACAGGCGTGAGCCACCACACCCAGACCTGATATTTCATACTTTCTATTTTAATTCAGAATAATATTTGGCATTCTTCCAAGATAGATTTTACTAGCTTATATATCAAGAATCTTCATTAATAGATAATAAATTTGTTATTTATTAAGCATTATTAGGTCATTAGGTTAAAAAAATAAATAGGGCTGGGCGTGGTGACTCACATCTATAATCCCAACACTTTGGAAAGCCAAGGTGGGCGGCTCACCTGAGCTCAGGAGTTCAAGACCAGCCTGGCCAACATGGCGAAACCCCATCTCTACTAAAAATACAAAAATTAGCCAGACTTGGTGGTGGGTGCCTGTAATCCCAGCTACTTGGGAGGCTGAGGCAAGAGAATAGCTTGAACTCGGGAGGCAGAGATTGCAGTGAGCCAAGATCACCGCATTGCACTCCAGCCTAAGTGACAAGAGTGAAACTCTGTCTCAAAATAATAAATAAAAATAAATAAAAAATAATAATACATAAATAGACCTTTAACAAGTTAAATGTAAATAATTTGGTCCAACACTAATGGATTAAGTTCCCATCAAAAAAGAGAAGCTTTACTTTTTCCACACAAAGAGTTATGATTAGTATGCTCTCCCCTTTTTCAGGTTAGACATCTGAGATGTGAAAATTAGATAGTCCTAGATCCAGTTGGAGAGCCAGGCATGAAGCCAGAGCCCTTTGCTCCAGGTCCAGGGTCCCTGTGTTTCATACAAGCAAGCCCTGCCTTCTTGTTTGCAGATGGGAAGCCCAGCAAGTCTTTCTTTAGCAGGGGTGACAATGTTGTACATTAATCTGTAACACCAGGGGTGTTAGGCCCCAGTGTATGATCGTTAGGCAGAGACAAAATAGATGCGGTCTCCGCAACAGAGCATGCTGAGGAAAGGACTTAGGAATGGGATGGGAGGAGGTGACAATGGTTTCTTAGTTGAACATATGATCAAGCACTTTCCAGAAGTGTATGTGGACAGGCAAACTGCCCTGCCCCATGCAGGGCTTTCATAGGTCAAAATGGCTACCCATGGGTCTCAATCAATGACTCTGGTTGCTGTGACAATTGCCATGTGCCTACTTGGGTTGGGGTGGGGGTGTTACACTGTGGTGGTCCACAAAAAATGAATGGAAAAGATTAGGCCATTCTGTAGTAAAGGACGCTTACTTTAAGACTGAGGTTGCATCTGCTATGACCATATTGGATGTTGATTTGTATGGCTGGAAGAAAAGAAATCTGAAAGAGAAACTATGCAAATGACCACCATCCAAGACCATGTCATCTCCCCAGTCAGTCCTTGTGTTCAAAGGACAGTTATGTTTTCAGCACCCAATGGAACTTCCTCAAATTGCTGAGAAAGTTTTGGTGGTTACTGCTGCTGTTTTATGAGGATTTATTCATTATTTCCTACATACGATATGAATTATTTATTCAATATCTTTTTCATACCATACTTACGAATTCTAACTCGTGCAAGAACGCTACAGTTTCGGTATTGTTTCTCATTTTACAGTTGCGAGAACTGAAACTCAGAGAAGGCATGCCAATGTCACTGAGTTTTTAGGAGGTTGGACAGAACCAGAACCTGTCTATCGAAGCACAGATGTTTTCAAACTCTGGACTGTGTGTGTAATAAAGATTAATTGATGAAATAAGAGAATTCAGAGTGTGGTTGGTTATAATATAAATATTTAGAAATCAAAAGCTTTTTCAATATTAGCAAGAAACCATCACTTGCAAACAACAACAAAAAAATCTGAAATATATAGGATTACATCTAATATTTACAGAAGGATATAAAAATAACTTTATGAATAGAGTGATATAATTCCGGATTCAAAGCTCAGTACCACAAATGAGGCCAGGTAGTAAATATTTTTCAGCTTTAGGAGTCACATGATCTCTGTCCCAACTACCCAATTCTGCCATGATTGTGTGAAAACAACACATAAACGAGCCAGCAAGCGTGGCTGAGTTTTAACAAAACTTTATTCAGGGCCAGGCACAGTGGCTCACGCCTGTAATCCCAGCACTTTGGGAGGCCGAGGCGGGCGGATCACGAGAACAGGAGGTCGAGACCCGCCTGGCCAAAATAGTGAAACCCCATCTCTACTAAAAATACAAAAGATTAGCCAGGCATGGTGGTGGGTGACTGTAATCCCAGCTGCTTGGGAGGTTGAAGCAGGAGAACTGCTCGAACCCGGGAGGCAAAGGTTGCAGTGAGCCGAGATCGCACCACTGCACTCCAGCCCAGCAACAGTGTGAGACTCTGTCTCAAATAAAAAAATAAAAAAAAAAACTTGATTCACTAAAATAGCCAGAAGGCCAGTTTGGCCTGTGGAACATAGTTTGCCAACCCCTGCTACAAGAGGATTGTCTTCTTCCTCTAGCATAAAATATTACAATGGGCATTATGCTGCTTCTAAAGCGTTTTCTTTTTTGGAATATTTCCTGAGGGTAGACTCTTAGAATTTTGATTCCTGGACCAAGAAAAATAAAATATACTTATAGTTTGAGACACATATTGCCACATGCATTCTAAAATGTCTGCTACAAATTGCAATGCAACCAAGTCTTGAGGATAACTACTTCACACTATCGCCAGTATTAGGTAAGTCATTTTAAGATTGTTAAATTAATCTTTTTAAAGGTTTCAAATAGAACTTCTATAACAACTGTTGATGGGAAACATTTTTGGGTTTTTTTTTTTATTTTCTGAAATTATTAGGTTACCTACTTTGTACCCTTACCCATTGAAGTGGAAGTGGAAGCATTTTTAAAATAAAACATGCCATGGCTCTCTTGACAATATATGCTGTACCATTTATTTTCAGGCTCCTTAACCTCAAATATTTTAGTTCTTTTACATTTAAAGATGAGCTTTTTATGTTTACTTTAAAGAACTTCCTTTGAGATTTTAATTTAGCCAAGATAGGGAGTTTGTAGTCAAGCTGCTATAAAAAGTATGGATATAATTGAAGTCAGGGTTTCCCAAGCAATGTCTCCTGGCAATTTTCAAGGCACTTTATAGATATTTTAGAACACAACTCTTTCTAGCCCTTTTCACATTCTTTCCTTCATCCTCCATTTGGAAGGTCCTGCTCCCAGGAGAGGTAAACTGAAAGCACTGAGACGCAGCAGAGAGCGCCGGGCTGAGTATGCAGGCAGTGCCTGTCACCTAATGCATTTATATAGCTTTTATGCTTATGGAAACAACTGTGATGCCCCAAGCTCAATTTTCAATGTAATTACCTGCATGTGATATTGACATGAATCCCTAGGTGATAGGTACAGACATTCCTCTGTCATTTATGACCTCTGTGTGTCAAATGAATGGGCCCATAAAAGAGACTGTCATGGGAAAAAGTGACTCGAAGATAGTGTTTAGCTGTCTTAAATAGCTCACTTTAAAAAAAAATAAACTCAAACAGATTTTAAAATTTTAGGATTATTGCAGTAAAGTCTTACATGTCGGAAGCCGGTGGAAAGATCACTTTCCTGAATAGCTGATGGACTGCTATTGTAAATGTCAGGTCAGGATTGGGGAGGTTGGGTTTTTTAACCCATTTTAGATGAAAGCCCACACAAGGGCACTGAGCCAAGAGCTCCTTCCTCAATGACTGTGCACCAGTAACGATGATTGCTAAAATCTGACAAGAGCACAGCTTCTGCTGCACATGGAATCCTCACAGAAACCCCTGAGGGAGACTCTGTTATTAGCATGACCACTTTACAATGGGAAAACTGAGGTGTGGAAGACAGTACCAGTTACTTTCCTGAGAGGACTGCTTGGGCAGCAGACCTTGTACAGAGCCTCACCCACGCCTACCACACTGTGAAGCACCCTGCCGTCAGCCTGTGTGCTAGGATCACAGAAGAGGCTGTGGGGATGCGACAGAATCTCCCCTGCCGGGCCCAACCCAGACTGCAAGGTCAGTGTCATTTTCTTCGTCCTCCTCCTCCTCACTTCTGCACCTGTTGCTCCTGGCTTTCTTTCAGCTGGAAAGTCACGCCAGCCAGATTTTTAAGATTGTTTTTTTTTTTTCAGGAAGAGCAAACAAATTCCCTCCGTATATGAGCCTATGGCATTCACAACGAGTCACAGTGAGCCGACAACAGTCTACAGATGCATGTGACATCTGTTTTGAATGCTAGGAGAGATTTTTTATTCAGAACTTATTTTTCAACCCTGTTTTCACACAGGAGAAAGTCCAGTGCTAACTGCCCTCTCATTCACTATTTTCTCCCGTTGAATTTAGCCTTTTCATGGATGCCCACACTAGATGATCAGAAACTCTAGCGGCTGAGAAGATCCAGGGTGTGCCCGTGTGGCCCTTGCAGCATGTGACTGCATGGGACCCAAGGATAAGTCCTTCCCCCACTCCCAGGGGACATTCCTTAAGGTCCTCTGCCTGCCTCTCGTCCTCCTGGGGTGAAGCCAGCCTGCACCATTGATCCTCTCCAGACCTTCAGGTTCCAGACAGGCCCAGACTTGTCTCAGTCTGACTAGGGCCCTGCTGGAGTTCTTAGGAGCCACCCATGCCTGGCCCCAGGATCTGCCCTCCCAGCTGGGGAGGGGGCATCTCTGGAGTCTGAGCCGGGCTGGGCCCAGCCTTGCCAGAGTCTCCTTGGCTGGCACAGTGGCCACTCAGCTCTGGTTTCAAGGAGTCATTTATCTCCAATCCATTCCATATTTTGGATGGAGTCCCAGCCTTTTCTCTTTGACACATTGCACTGCTTCCTTGGACAGTGGAGTCTGTTTTTCTTCACCTTGCCTGGAGACTGTGGGCTGCTCCAGTTCTCTGACCTGTGGCCCCTCTGCTGGCACTGCAGGGGTTGGGAGGCTGCTCAGTCCACAGGGGCCTGTCTAGGCCTCTCACCAATGGCATGATTCAGACAGGGAGTTGGGGGTCCTCCCCCTTGGCTGCAGGTGAAAGCTCAAGCTCCTAGAGAGATTTCTAAAAATATGGACTTATAAGCCTCACTCTCATCCCCGTTTCTGACTTAATCGTCAGGTGTGGAGTCTAGCAACAGTGCTGTTTACAACCTGGCAGACCCTCTCCTGCGCAGTCAGGGATGGGAACCATGTCTGAGACTGCACTGAACCATGTCAGTGACCCCAACAGCACTGAAACCCACCCAGCCTAAAGAACTGGGGCCCAGAAACAGGGCTGGTCCACTGGCTGGTTGCTTCTACCTCCTCATGGAGAACACATGTCCTTTCCAGATACAGCCCCCAAAGCATCGCTCACCTCTACCGAAAGCCACCGTGGCTCATCTGTTACGGGGAGACTCCTGCCAATGCAGAAAGACCTGTGTCTTCAAAGCCGGGAGGTGGGCCTTATCGGAAATCAAGAACCTACAGCTGGAGGGCCGTGGTTTAATCAGCCCAGCCGGGTGCTGGACTCACCAGGGGTCAGCAAAGGGCTCTTCCCATGGGACTGAGGGAATCCGTGGGCCCTGCAGGAATCAGAAGGGCGCATCCTCTGCTGTGCCCGAATCTCCTCACTGCCTAGAGAGAAACAGACCTCTGTGGGTGACCGTGTCCGCTCCTCCTCCCTCTGGCTCTGGCTGAAGGCTGCCTGGAGGGAAGGAGAAACAGGCCCTCACAGGCCAGACTCAGGGATGTCTTCTCTCTGGGCTCAGACAGAGCTATTCCCGGGTAAAGGTGTTCATCCATCCCTCTTTCGCAAACGGCCAGGTAGAGTGGAAGATTCCTCAGAAATGGCTTGCATGGTGGGCTCTGAGCCCAGGCTGTGGCCCACCCTCGCCCCCTACTTCCCACCAAAGCTTTGCAGGCGACATTGCTGATTCCGGCTGACTTCTATCTGCCCATGCCCCCGTCGAAGCCTGAATCATGTGTCTCTGAGTCCCTCTCCAGCCTTCTGCCCCTCCTCCAACAGGACTTTCCATTGTCTTTAGCCTTTCTGTGCATGGTCAGTCGGCCCCAGGTATCACTCAACCATGGAGACACTCAGGCCCTGGAACCAGCCTGACCCTGGAAGATGCTCAGTCAGTGTTTGCTGTGTTAGGAGATGAATGCAGTTGCTTGAGTTGAGGGCAAGGTAGTGGTTGGCCATAGAGGTAGATGTGCAATATTATCACTGTGTGATTGTGAGTGATCACTCCAAAGAAGCTCCTGAGTGGTTCTCTGCTTCCTGAGAGGCATGGACAGATGCTGGCCCACGGCCCCCGGGGAGCAAGGCAGGACCAGCATGGGACCGGCCTTCCTAAGGTATCAGGCACATCTGCAGAAGCAACCCCACCACAGAGTCCCCACACTAGCTACTGCCACTGTCTAAAGGGAAGCTGCCAGGGTGCTCCTGCGTGCCACACTGCAATTCACAGGCTCAGTTTCTTTCAGAAGAGAAGCGGCCTCGTTTGTCCTTTTAGAAGTTGAAATAGGCCTGCCTGCCTGCCTGCCTGCCTGCCTGCCTTCCTTTCTTCTTTCTCTCTCTCCCCCTTCTCTTTCTCTCTGCCTCTGTCTCTTTTTCTTGTAAATAAAAAAAAGGAAAAAAAAAAAAAAAAGAAGTTGAGATAGGCCAGGCATAAGGCCTCACACCTATAATCCCACCACTTTGGGAAGCAGAGGAGAGAGGATCGCTTGAGTCCAGGAGTTCAAGACCAACCTGGAAAACTTAGGGAGACCCCTAATGCTACAAACAATTTTTAAAATGAGCCAAGCATGCATGCCTGTAGTCCTAGCTACTCAGGAGACAAAGATGAGATGACCACTTGAGCCCAGGAGGTCAAGGCTGCAGCCAGCCATGCTCATGACACTGCTTTCCAGCCTGGGCAACAGAGTGGCACACCCCTGCCCCCATTTCATATTAATGAATTAATTAAGAATTGTGATAATTTCTACTTTCCTGGCTCATTTGGGGTAAATATTAGATAAAAAAATTAAATTATTTAAATATTAATTAAATGTTAAAGGACGATTAAGATGATGTTCATAGACCATAGGGCCACATAATGTCTCTGAAGCAGAAATAAGTAAATAAAATCTTATTTCTAAAAAACACACAACCACTGTGAAATGTTATCTGGTTGAAGGTGCATTCTCTCTACTTTCCTTTGCCTTGGTTCCTGCTACTAAAAATCATCCATTTTTTGCATGTGAGTATTTTCTGCCACGGTGGTTATGGATTTCTCCAACTGACTACATCTGTATCACTTTCCTGGTCTCACAGACCTGTGCCAAAGAAAGACTGTTTAGACCCACTACAGTACATCTTTCTGTCAGCCAGTGTATTGTGTAGGAAAATCTTGAGGTCAGATGTTGTCATATTTTAAACAGTGCTGATAGCCAGAGAGCAGCTCGGAATCCAGGCGAGCAACGCCGGTGTGGGCGGGACACAAGCTTCACGGGACACGAGTTTCTTGCTTCACTGCGATGGCGTCTCTTCTGCTTATCTTGCTCTGTTCTCCCTTTCTTTCTCTTTTTAAAAATCTGTTTTCATTTTTGCACCATGTGTTCTTTTGTCTGTTTCCATCATGCTCTATCCATGGACTAAAATGTATTTTTTTGAAGAAACGACAGGGGGCCAGATGTGGTGGCTCACATCTGGAATCCCAGCACTTTGGGATGCCGAGGTGAGTGGATCACCTGAGGTCAGGAATTCATTCGAGACCAGCCTCACCAATATGATGAAGCCCCAGCTCTATTAAAAATACAAAAAAATTAGAGCATCTTGGCAGACCCCGGCGATCCCAGCTACTCAGGAGGCTGAGGAAGGAGAATCGCTTGAACCTGGGAGGCAGAGGTTGCAGTGAGCCAAGATCACACCATTGCACTCCAGCCTGGGTAACAAGAGTGAAACTCCGTTTCCAAAAAAAAAAAAAAATCTGTTTTTCCATGTCTTCTCTTCTCCCAGATCCTCCTCTCTTCTCACTCCTCTCCCCATCCCCATCCCTCCCTCTTTTCTGTGACTTTTTAAGGTTCTTTTTTATTTTTTTCTCCCTCTGCTTCCGTCTTGTACCATTGCTATTCCTATTAAAAAAAAAAAAAACTTTGTGCCCTAAGTTATTTTTAAACATCTACTTCATGTCCCCACAATTTTGAACTTTACATATTTATTTATTTTGAGATGGAGGTTGCTCTTTTTGCTCAGGCTGGAGTGCCATGGCAAGATTTCGGCTCACTGCATCCTCCGCCTCCTGGGTTCAAGCAATTCTTTTGCTTCAGCCTCCTGAGTAGCTGGGATTACAGGCATGAGCCACCATACCCAGCTAATTTTGTATTTTTCGTAGAGACAGGGTTTTACCATGTTGGTGAGGCTGGTCTTGAACTCCTGATCTCAGGTGATCCACCTGCCTCAGCCTCCCAAAGTGCTGGAGTGAGCCACCATGACCAGCCTATAATTTTGAATTTTAAGATAAACTCCCTGAGCTGTTCCCTGCAGTGGCCATCACATTCACGGTAGGCTCTAGAGCCAGTAAACTCTCTGTCCCTGTCAGAGGAGCACACCCCACCAAATAAGTGCACCCCACCTGCACCCAGATCTCTATTCTGAGTCCAGGGTTGGAAGCTCCTTTTTTCCTCCCCCGAAGGGCTTTCCCTCCTGCTCCACGTCAAGGGTGGAAGACATCCATGTTGAGAAGCAGCGAAGCAGCATACCAGCTTCTAACACCTCATGTCAAAGACCACCTGAGTCAAAGCAATAATTCATGTCTCTCATCACTTTGACCGGAGATGTGAAAAATCTCCACACTCCTGTATTTTTCCAGGAGAAGAAGAAAAGCCCTCTGGAAACAAAAACTGAGAAGTTTGTGGCTGGAGATGTTATGTGGGTACATTCTATTGCTGTTTCTAGTCTGCTTTCACTCATCCCAGCTTCTGGGATACCCCTAGGCCGGCAGCTCAGCTGACTGCACCACACCTCGGTGGGGAGAAGGCGGTATGAGTGCTGCTGGGGGAAGATCACAGAATCTAAAAGCAAAAGGTTGCTGTGAATCTCAGTTCTGCCCTCAGTCACTCAGTGTCCTGAGACAAGAAGTGATCTCGCTGGGCTTGGTTTCTTGAAGCATACAGTGAGGATAATCTCAAAATTCTGAGTGAAGATTTTATATATTGACAATCTGCATATATACATGAACACACATATACATATATATTTAATGTGAGACTACATACATAATGCATAAATGCAACATTTAGTACTTAGAAGAAGTACTAATGAAAACTCAATGAAAAATAATTAATTAAGACTTTATAAAGACAAAAATTCTTTGAAAATGATGAATTCTCATTGTAGAATGATTTGTGCAGTTAGGATTTATGCAGTTAATTTTCTATGACTGTAACTTTTAAAAGCTCTGATTAAGACATGATACAATTCTGAGGTTAACCCCAATCCCTCCTCACTATAAGATGGTGAAATCCTTAGCTAGTTTCAATAGTACAGACACTCTTCTTTTAGCACTTGGTTATGTTTCTGTCTATATGTCCTTCCACATACTGCATCTGTTTTAGTAGAAGTTAATACTACCTTTTACATGAATTCTGTTACAGTGAATTCTTGGTTTCAATCTTCAATTGCTCAATGCTCAGACATCACTATGTTTTCACTGAGAATGTTAGGTTGGTGCAAAAGCAATTACATTTTTTGCATTGTTGGAATTTGCCATTTGATAGTGGAAGACATTCGTAAATAAATATGGCTATGTTATACATCATTTTAATGGGCATTTCTCACTTTATGTTCTTTTGCTAATGACTTGCTGCTTTCTTTGTATTTTATGTTTAGTTTAGTTTATTTTTATTTATTTATTTTTGAGATGGAGTCTCCCTCCGTTGCCCAGCCTGGAGTGCAGTGACGCAATCTTGGCTCACCGCAAACTCCTCCTCCTGGGTTCAAGCAACTTTCCTGCCTCAGCCTGCCCAGTAGCTGGGACTCCAGGTGCACACCACCACACTTGGATAGTTTTTTTGTATTTTCAGTGGAGAAAAGGTTTCTCCGTATTGGCCAGGCTGGTCTCTAACTCCTGACCTCATGATCTGCCCACCTTGGCCTCCCAAAGTGATGGGATTAGTGATGTGAGCCACCGCACCCAGACTTATGTTTATTTTAGACTACGAAAATGATGTTAGACAAAAAGCAAAGTCAAGCAATTTTCTTAGTCAAATTCAAAACGGGTTGTAAAGCAGCGGAGATAACTGGTAATATCAACAATGCATTTGACTCAGAAACTGCTAACGAACACACAGTGCAGTGGTGGTTGAAGTTTTGCAAAGGAGATAAGAATCTTAAAGATGAGGAGCATAGTGGTAGGCCATCAGAAGTTGACAATGACCAATTGAGAACAGTCATCAAAGCTGATCTTCTTACAACTATATGGGAAGTTGCCGAGGAACTCATCGACGACCACTCTATAATAGTTCAGCATTTGAAACAAATTAGACAGGTGAAAAAGTTCAATAAGTGAGTGTCTCATGAACTGACCAAAAATCAAAATAATCATTATTTTGAAATGTCATCTTCTATTATTCTACACAACAATGAATTATTTCTCAATCAGATTGCGACATGCGACAAAAAGTGAATTTTATATGACAACCAGCAATGACCAGCTCAGTAGTTAGGCAGAGAAGAAGCTCTAAAGCACTTTCCAAAGCCAAATTTGCACCAGAAAAAGGTCATGGTCACTGTGTGGAGGTCTGCTACCTGTCTGATCCATTGCAGCTTTCTGAATCCCAGTGATACCATTACATCTGAGAAGTATGCTCAGCAAATTGATGAGATGCACTGAAGACTGCAATGCCTGCAGCCAGCGTTGGCCAACAGAAAGGGCCCGATTCTCCACGGCAATGCCGACTGCATGTCGCACAACCAGTGCTTCATCAAAAAACAAGGAGAAAATTAATGAAGAGGCAGACATAGAATCAGTAATGTGCTGATAAAACAGATCCTCACCATCCTCCCTTCTTTCCTTCCTTCCTTCCTTCCTTCCTTCCTTCCTTCCTTCCTTCCTTCCTTCCTTCCTTCCTTCCTCCCTCCCTCCCTCCCTCCCTCCCTTTCTTCTTCTTCCTTCCTTTCTCTCTTTCTCTTTAATCCTGGGATTCTGAATGCCTTTCTTCACAGTGTGGAGGGAGCGGGAATAGGGAAGAGAGGAAACACATGTCAACTCTCTAAAATTTTCTAATCTCTTTTTCTTTCAATAGCTAAGAATCCATTTTTTTTCCCTTGAGGCCCATTGACTTCATGTTTCTACTCATGTGTTTTCATGGCTTTCTCATCCAGTGTTTCATTTTACCCAAGGTAAAACCTCATATTTATAATCTTCCCTGTGTGCCTTTTTGCGTCTTCAAGTTCTTCCAGCTTTGGAGCCAACTCTCTGTGCCATGTTCCTGGAGACCATCCTTCAAGAGCTCTTGGCCCTGTCTGTGTCTGATGTCCTGGATCCAGTCTCCTTCTCTTCCATTTTGCAAAACATCTTCAGAGACTTCTTGCAAAAACATCTGTGGATTCTCAAATGTCTAAAAGAATTTATTCTGCCACCATACTTGATAGTTTCTCTAAAGTATAGAATGTTAAAATATTCCCTCAGAACTTGTAAAGCTTTGTTCTTTGCCTTCTAACATTTACAACTGATCATAGAAAGTCTGGTACCAGTAATAGTCTTATTATTCATGAATGACTTTTTTTTTGTTCCTGGGAGATTTTACCACCTTTTCTTCATTCCTGGTGTTCTGAAATTTCACCCTACAGTGTTAAATGTGCTGACAAAATGAGTTAAAATGTGGGAAATACCTGAGACAGTGACTGGATTGTAGTAAGTGCTCAATAAATAGATGTTATGATTATTGTTCCTGGTGGTAAGCATGGTGGTGACAGTGGTGATAGAGGCAGTGGTTACAGTGATAATGATGGTGGTGGTGAAGATGGTGGCGATGGTGGTGGTGGTGATAATGGTGATGATTATAGTAGTCACAGTAGTAGTGGTGGTGATAGTAGTGTTTGATGATGGTGGTGATGGTGATGGTGACAGTAGTGACAATGGTAATGATAGCAATGATGGTCGTGATCGTGGAGGTGGTGGTGCTGATGCTGAAGGCAAAGGTGGTTATGATGGAGGAGACAGTAATTGTGGTGGTGGCGGTAGTGGCAGTGGTGATAATGGTGGTATTGGTGGTGGTAGTGATGATGTGGTGATGACCCCGATGGTGGTGACGGTAGTCATGATGATGGTGGAGGTGATGCAGGTTATGATAGCAGAGATGGTGATGGTAGTAATAATAGTGATATTGGAGGTGGTGTTTGTTGTGGTTGAGGTTGTAGGGCTGGTACTAATGGAGATGGTTACAGTGGTGGTAGTAATGGTGATGGTATTGGCGATTGTGGTGATGATGGCAGTTATGATCCTTGTGGTGATGGTGATGGTGATGGAGGTAGTAATCGTGATGGTGGTGGTTTAGGTGGTGGTGATGGTGATGGAAGTTGTAGTAGTGATAGTGGTGGTGGTGATGGTGGCAATGGTAGTGGTGATGGTGCTGGTGCTGGTGGAGGCGATGGTGGTTAAATGATGGAGATGGTGATTGTGGTGTTGGTGACAGTAGTGATGATAGTACTGGTGTTAATAATGGTGGTGGTATTGGGGGTGTGGTGCTGATGGTGATGGTGCTGATGGTGATGGTGGTGATGGCATTGGTGATTGTGGTGATGATGCAAGTAATGATGGTTGTGATGGTGGTGGTGCCGATGGTGTGGTTTTGGTGGTGGTGGTGGTGACTTTTTGTTATTTTTGGAAGTGAGACTTTTCCTTCTTACTACTTGACAATGAATGCTCATGTCTCTGTCACAATGGAAATTTTCTTTTACAATGAATTTAACAATTACACATTGGCTCTTTCTTTTTTATTTTTAGAAATCCTGTCAATCAGCTAATAAACTCCTGGACTAATCCTTAGTGTTTTTTATATTTCTTATTCATATTTTTAATTAAGTTTTTGTTCCACATTCCAAATATTTCTTGATTTTATCTGTTAACATTTGTAGTAAATTTTATTCTTTTGACAATCAGACACATATCTAATTTCCAAGAGCCTTTCTTATTCTCTGATTGTTCCTTTACTGTAACATCTTTTCCTTACTGTATGGACACAGTTCTGGGTGGATTCTACTTAAACTTTATGGTGGTTGTTGGTAATTCGTTCCTATTCCTCTGAACTACCTTGGCTCATCTTGTCTGTACAATTCATGTTGCAGATTTTTCTCAAGGGTCTGGTGATGCTCAGTAGCTATTTATATCTGAGAACCAGACAGTTGGAAACTCTGTAGGTGAGCTGTGCTTGTCAAAAGGCAAGGTCCATTTTAGGTTGAGTGGACAAGGAGTGATGGAGTTGAAGGGAGTCAGTCAAAGCTACAGGGAACAGGGCTTGCTCTAGAATTTCAGCCTCAATAGCAGCTGCTCCAGCTTCGCACAGAGGATTAGTTCAGTTTATTTCAAGAAGGACCCTTTGAATTGCCAATGCCTAGGGAACGCATGCTTGGTGGAAAAAGGGGCAGGGTCAACCCTCTGCCCATGATCTCCTCAATCCCTTCCCTACTTGGGCTGTGTGCCCTCCTGTCTTCCCACTCCTTCGTTCCTCCAGGGCTCTGCTGGCCAGGTCAACACCTCCACCTCCCAGACCCAGCCTGCCGTGGGCACATCCTGGGCTTGTTTCCTCCACCACACTGCACCAGGCAGCACCCTTCCAGTCGTTTTCGATTTTTCAGAAGTGTATTGGAGTTTCATGGCTGACAGTAACCCAGCCCTCTCTGTTTTCCTCATAGCCTTACCCCTACCTTAAAGACATTTGGGTTGGGCAATGGTGGAGTGGATGTGGGTGTTCAGTCCATCATTCTGAGTCAGATCCATCAAAGAGACATCATAAAGGCATTTTAGACTGACAGGAAACTCCACCTAAAAATATTCACCTCTGAATGCTGACTTGATACCTGAGGTCTATGGAGATTTGAGTGGCTAATCTAAGACTCTGCCATGTCTTCATGCACCTGTTCATGGACTGCCTGGTCTGCTTTCCCTGGCACTCAGGAGGTGATCGTTCAATACACATGCCAAAGAAATCATTCAATGGCCCTTAAAACGTCTACCTGGAAGCGACTCCCATTGTTTCTACCTTTCAATGGCCAAAGCAAGTCATGTGGCAACATCCAACCTCAAACAGTTTAGGAGAAGTGCAACCTCCCTGGTGCCTGGAAGAAGGAAAGCTGGTAAATGCCCATCCTCTTCAGCCAGGTCACTGTCAAGTGATGCAACCTGATATGGTTTGGATGTTTTTCCCTCCAAATCTCATGTTGAAATGTGATCTCCAGTGTTGGAGATGGGCTCTGGTGGGAGGTGTATTGGTCATGGGGGCAGATCCCTAATGAATGGCTTGGTGCCCTCCCCATGGTAATAAGTGAGTTCTTGTTCTGTAAGTTCACATGAGAGCTGATGGTTTAAAAGAGCCTGGTGGCAAGGCATGGTGGCTCACACCTGTAATCCCAGTACTTTGGCAGGCCAAAGCAGGTGGATCACAAGGTCAGGAGTTCAAGACCCACAAGTGGATCACAAGATCAGGAGTTCAAGACCAACTTGACCAATATGGTGAAACCCATCTCTAATGAAAATACAAAAATTAGCCTGGCATGGTGGCACACACCTGTAATCCCAGCTACTTGGGAGGCTGAGGCAGGAGAATGGCTTGAACCTGGGAGACGGAGGTTGCAGTGAGCTGAGATCACATCACTGCACTCCAGCCTGGGAGACAAAGCAAGACTACATCTAAAAAACAAACAAAAAAAGAGCCTGGCATCCCTCTTGCTCCCTCTGTCGCCGTGTGATGCCACGCTGGCTCCTCTCCCCTTCCACCATGATTGTGAACTACCTGAGGCCATCCCCAGAAGCAGATGTCAACCCCAGGCTTCCTGTACAGTCTGCAGAACCATGAGCCAAAATAAAGCTCTTTTCTTTATGAATTACTCAGCCTCAGATATTCCTTTATAGCAAGGCAAATGCACTAACACACAACCTGACTCCACAGCTGACCACAGAAATTCACGTCTTCACCCCTACATCAGTGAGAATGTGGCATCCTTCTTGCTGTGACCCACTCTTCAGGGCACCAGCCAGCTTCTCACCTGTAGATGTTTTGGGGTGGAAATCAGGTAGGATACCTTGACGGCTCTGAATGCCTGGGTCCCATGTGCGGCTCTCCCAGTGACTCTCCGAAACCACTGCTCACTCAGCTGGCAGCTTGAGATTGTGGAGAAGTACCTGATTGCTTCCCTGTGGAGGGAGCCAGAATGCACAGTAGGCCAGCATTCTCTCCAAAACAGGTTTCCACCAATGTCTTCTGCATTCTTTATGTATCTTGGAGGAGGGTAAAGAGTTAACAGTCTTCAAACAAGGTTCACAATACATAGTCTTTTACCTACTGCTTTGAGCCTTTGGGCATCTCTATCTGGATATCAAGGTAACAGAAAAGGCTATGTCCTGT
Organism: Cheracebus regulus; assembly: GCA_963574635.1. Taxonomy (NCBI): domain Eukaryota; kingdom Metazoa; phylum Chordata; class Mammalia; order Primates; family Pitheciidae; genus Cheracebus; species Cheracebus regulus. The sequence continues at coordinate 21,708 of CAUYQU010047228.1, read as the reverse complement.
TATACTTAGAATCTCAGAGAGGGCCGGGCGCAGTGGCTCAGGCCTGTAATCCCAGCACTTTGGGAAGCCATGGAGGGCAGACCACGAGGTCAAGAGATCAAGACTATCCTGGCCAACATGGTGAAACCCCATCTCTACGAAAAATACAAAAATTAGCTGGGCATGGTGGCGCACGCCTGTAGTCTCAGCTACTAGGGAGGCTGAGGCAGGAGAATTGCTTGAACCCGAGAGGCAGAGGTCGCAGTGAGCCAAGATCGCGCCACTGCACTCCAGCCTGGCACCTGGCGACGGAGCGAGACTCTGTCTAAAAAAAAAAAAAAAACAGGAATCTTAGAGAGAAGAGATTGGAATCTCTAACTCATCTCTTCTATTAGGTTGGTGCAAAAGTACTTGTGGTTTTGCATTACTTTTGATGGCAAAAACACCATTACTTTTGCACCAACCTAACAGAATTTTAATACTTTTAAATCCTTGAATACTATCATTTCCTTCACCAAGCAAATTCTGGATTTAATATAATAGTTCTCTTCCCTAAGTAATATACATACACATCTATAGACATAAATGTTTAAATCTCATCTTGTCAGATACCTGACCTACCTCGTGAGTGTTAAGAACATTGCTCTGGTGGTCATTTTGAAGCTGGATTGGCAGAAGACAATCTGGATGCAGACAGTCCAAAAGGGATGACTGAAATGATCGTGGTCAGGGCCAGGCACGGTGGCTCATGCCTGTAATCCCAGCATTTTGGGAGGCTGAGGCAGGCAGATCGCCTGAGGTCAGGAGTCGAGAGACCAGCCTGGCCAACATAGTGAAACCCCATCTCTACTAAAAATACAAAAAAAATTAGCTGGGCATGGTAGTGGGTGCCTATGATCCCAGCTACTCAGGACGCTGAGGCAGGAGAATTGCTTGAACTCGGAAGGCAGCGGTTGCAGTGAGCCGAGATCGTGCCGTTGTACTCCAGCCCGGGTGAAAGAGAAAGACTCCATCTCAAAAAAATAATATATCCTAGTCAGAGATTACGAGGGTCTGAGCTATGTGAGAGAAACGAAAGGCTTAGAGAAGCTCTGGAGAAAAGGCAGGATGGCCAGGATTTATTGGTCCTTCTCATGTTAGGTGAAAATTGCAACTTTGTAAAAATGCCTGGCTAAAAGCTAGAAGGTAATAATCAAACTGAGAAAAGCCATTGTGTTGAACATCCACAGTGTTCTGAGTACCCCCACATACATCCGAAAAGTCTTATTGGTTGTTGGAGAACAAGCAGGTAAAAGTGTTTTTTAGGGGTTAAAGAAAAGAATCTGGCTGGGCGTGGTGGCTCACGCCTGTAATCCCAGCACTTTGGGAGGCAAGGCAGGTGGATCACAGGGTCGAGAGATCGAGACCATCCTGACCAAGATGGTGAAACCCCTTCTCTACTAAAAATACAAAAATTAGCTGGGCGTGGTGGCATGTGCCTGTAGTCCCAGGTACTCGGGGGCTGAGGCAGGAGAATCACTTGAACCCGGGAGGCAGAGGTAGCAATGAGCCAAGATTTTGCCACTGCACTCCAGCCTGATGACAGAGTGAGACTGTCACACACATACAGAAAAGAATCTATTTAAAGTAAGTAAAAGGGATTCCTAGTCTCAGACTGCAGAGCCAAGCAGTTTACAATTCTTGACTAATGTATCTGGTTCTGAGTTTTCTGGCACTTAACGGTAAAGGAGATCTCAGGTTACACTGATTGAAATTTTTGACAACAGAAAACAGATGCCTCCAATTGCAGAGACTAAATACTTCCTGAAGTGGAACATACACAGGAATTTATTGCATGGCTTCTTATGGCAGACAATAAATTCCATCATGATTTTACATGAAATATTATTAAACTTCTTAGCATGAAACTCCATATGTGCAGAGGATGTGCCAGTGAATTCAACTCGGTGGTTGTTCTTAGAGACAGACTCAGCCCTCTGATGTCTGACATGTGGGATAAATCTCAGAGAGCCCACGGAGGGAGAGGCAACATTCCCACTGACCAGGGGCACTCAGATCCAGCACCACAGAGTCCAGCTCTGACTCAGAGGGTTAAGATTGAAGTCTGTGCAAAGGGCTTTCTTTATTCATCACGTTAAGAAGTTTGGACCTTTCCTAAATGAGTTAGAGAGCCATAGAACCATTTTATTTATTTATTTAATTGCAAAGGCTGGAGTGCAGTGGCATGATCTCAGCTCACTGCAATCTCCACCTCCTGGGTTCAAGCGGTTCTCCTGCCTCAGCCTCCCAAGTAGCTGGCTTTATAGGCACACACCACTACGCCTGGCTAATTTTTGTATTTTTAGTAGAGAGAGAGTTTCATCATGTCAGCCAGGCTGGTCTTGAACTCCTGACCCCAGGTAATCTGCTTGACTCGGCCTCCCAAAGTGCTGGAAATACAGACATGAGCCACCATGCCCAGCCTGCTAATATATATTTTGTTAGAAACGGGAGTCTTGCTATATTGCCCAGGTTGGTCTCAAAACTCATGAGCTCAAGCAATCCTCCCACCTTGGCCTCCCAAAATGCTGGGATTACAGGTGTGCACCACTGCACCTGGCCACCTGTGTTCTTTGCACTTTACTTCGCAGTCTGTCGTTCAGATCTTAATGGGTGGGTCTCACCTCATATACACCCTCCCATAGATGTAAAGAGAATGCCTGAGCTAGGGCCACTTTTTCCTCATTTATTATAAGAATACTTTGGGCCTGAATCTAAATCAGTCTTAAAACCACACCTCCCGCTTTCTGCTGGGTCCTGCGGCTGGGGCATCAGGCCAGAGGCTCCTATTGACATGCTTTCTAAATAATCATTCTTCCCTTTCGGTTTTTTAATTTGGGGCCTATTTGTGCCTCTCTGCTTGATTAGGATCTAACACTTGCCTAGTCAAAATAAATGCAATGATAATCAAGCTTGCCTTTGGAGTGGAGTGGAGTGGAGTGCCTTTTAGTGTGTGCCAGCTTTTCCCATCCCCCTCCCTGGCTGGAATACAAATGTCCTCCTAGAACAAGCTAAGTCATACTAGGATTCTAAGCTTATTCCAACAGAAATGAGTCAGAGTTGGAGCCTCGTCCCTGCCTGCAGGAGTGTGAGCTGGGATACTTCCTGGTGCCACATTTCTGGGAGCTGCTGAATGGTCCGTAGTCATCTCTTTCTCTGGTTCTTCCCAAGGTGGAGGGTGGTGGGGACATGGCTGGGTTTCTGCTTCAGCTTCTCTGCTCATCCTTGCTATATAAGATCACTTCTCAATCCCAGCAACATGCCCAAGGCAGGCAGTCCTGCTTTGAATGGAGCCTTGGCTGGACCCACAGCCATCTCAATAACATCCATAGCCATGGTTTTACCCAGTGTCTGCTCTGCAGAAGCCCATCTCCACACTGGGTACTTTATATAAGTCCAATACTTTCATTCTCTCAACAATTCTAACCTTCACAAATAATTCTTTTGAATTTCCTGTGTGCTAGGCACTGTCTGAGGAATGCAGCAATGAATAAAGCAGGCAAAATCTCCTGCTTTTATGAAGCTTGTGTTCTTTGGTGGAGGAAGCATCTCTTTACACAGGCACTGTGGCCAGGTGTAGTGGCTCACAACTGTAATCCTGGCACTTTGGGAGACCGAGGTGGGTGGATCACAAGGTCAGGAGATCGAGACCATCCTGGCCAACATGGTGAAACCCTGTCTCTACTAAAAAAAAATAAATAAATTAGCTGGGTGCAGTGGCGCATGCCTGTAATCCCGGCTACTTGGGAGGCTAAAACATGAGAATCGTTTCAACTCAGGAGGAGGAGGTTGCAGTGAGCTGAAGGTTGCAGTGAGCCGAGATCACACTACTGCACTCCAGCCTGGCGACAGCAAGTTCTGCAACACCTAGAGAAGAAGCTCACATGGAGATGTGGGGTAGTTTGGGCTTTTTACAAACTGTGTTGTGGCTGCCACATCAACCTCATCTCTGGCTGGCACAGAAACTAGTCCATCACATTGCACTCAACAAGCTGATCAAGAAACCTCTCTCAGGCTGGGTACTGTGGCTTATGCCTCTAATTCCAACACTTTCAGAGGCAGGAGGGTTCCTTCAGACTGGGAGTTGGAGACCAACCTGGGAAACATCGTAAGAAACCATCTCTATGAAATAAATAATATTTTTTAAAAGCCTCTCTTCTTGATAACCAGTCTTATCCACTCAAGAGAATAAATTATCTTTATGATCACCTTTAATTTTCACCATTTTTGAAGGGGCTTGAAAATACAGTCCCTCCCTCATTTTTGCTTACTCTCCTATTCTATTTTTTGAGATGGTGTCTTGCTCTGTCACCCAGGATGAAGTGCAGTGACATGATCTCGGCTTACTGCAAGCTCTGCCTCCCAGGTTTAAGAGAATCTTCCGCCTTAGCCTCCCAAGTAGCTGGGATTACAGGCACCAGCCACCATGCCCAGCTAATTTTTGTATTTTTAGTAGAGATGGGGTTTCACCAAGTTGGTCAGGCTGGTCTGGAACTTCTGACCTCAGGTGATCCACCCGCCTTGGCTTCCCAAAATGCTGGGATTACAGGCATGAGCACCACAACTGACCCTCTCTTACTCTTTTTAATCTTTACTCTGAATTAAGAAGACTCGCTGTTACCCAGACTGTTTCTTTCCTGGGTGATGGACTGCAATCCAGCCAGATTCTTAGTTTTGCAAAGGAGTAAGACCATGGAGTCAGCCATTACTGAGTTTACGCCCAGCCCCTTGTATCACTAGATGTGTGAACTCGAACAAGTATTAAACTTCACCTAAGCCTCAGTTTCTTCTGTTACATCAGGATTAATAAGAGAATGCCTACTGTATGTAGTTGCTGTGATTATTATGGTCCTAGCATATTAGTAATGTGCTTCATGAATGTCAACAATTAATAGTTGTATAATTGGCAGTGATCCTAGTAAGCTTTTCTCACCTAATTCCTCTGCTGCCTCATTCACTCATTCATTCATTTATTCAACCTAAGGAAATATTGTGCCAAATCCATACCATAATTTGGAGGAGCAGAATGAGATCAGAGCATAAATCAAGAGGAGTTCACAAGGGAGAAGTAAATGTGGACCTAAATAATTATATGACAAAGTAGACAATGTTCACAGAGAATATGGAGACAGGAACCCTGGCTGGCTGAGTCAAAGAAGACTTCTTAGAAGAGGAAGTGTCACCCTGGGCTTTTTAAGATGGAATGTAAGTAGTTCCCTGGGTCATGTTTCAACTACTGGCCAATGAAAACCACACACATTTCTCATGAATGGGAACTGTCTGTAGTTTCCTGACATCATACCTACAGTCCAAAGTGATCCCCATTTCAGAGGTTTACTTTTATTTTTGAAAAGTGAAACAGATTTTACTTTAGGGTTTATTTTTAAAAGTAACACAGATATTTCTTCATAGTCCAAAGGTCTGCTGTTGGGACTTAGGCAGCAGACATTTATAAGCAGGGGTACTTTAAAGAAACAGGGAAAGCACTGACTTATGAATAAAGATTCATCGCCTCAGAAGTCTATCATGAGTCACATGGGATTCTCCAAACGCTTAGCTTACAGATTCACGTGCACGCAAAAAGTTTAGCATTTATCATTTAAATGTCCCATGAGGACATCTCCCTTCCACTTTGCCCTACACAGCGGAAGGTCCTGGTGGCTTCTTCTTCTTTGATAGCTTGAGCACCAGTGCCATTTCTCATATCAGACGTACAGCATACATCTGATTAGCCCAAAACAATTAGGATGACCCCATTTCTCTTGCCAGTGATTCATGCAGGGCTGGACATGAATCAAATTCTAGAGAACTGACATGAGCAGAAATCAGCTAGGTGGCTTCTAGGAAAGATTTCCTTTCTCATACAAAGGGGTACCAGAAAGTAATGTCATATCTTGTTTATCCATATTCTTGTTCTTCTGGAGAGAGTTGATTCTGGAGGTGATGCCTAATATTGCTGTATCTATTTCATGACTATGAGGCAAAGCTAGCTTGCACGGAAAACTGACATATGATAATAGCAAAGGAGAAAGACAGGAATAACCAGATCATTGGTGACATCACTGAGCTACTGAATGATCCAACCTTGGAGCCACTCTACCTTCCAAACTTCCTCCTCTTATGTGCAATAGCAAACTGCTCTTATGGTGTAAACTGATGCACCAGAGCTTTCTGTTGTAACCAAATGCATCCTTTTTGACTAAGCCCTAGTATATTGGTTTGAAATCCAAGCACTGGTCCTGGTTATCACCCTAAGGAGAAACTAGGGAGGTTTCTCAAAAAGAATGTTGCCTATAGTCCTAACTACTTGAGAGGTTGAGGTGGGAGGATCACTTGAGCCAGGAGTTCAAGGTTGCAGTGGGCCTTGATCGCACCATTGCACTCCAGCCTGGGTGACAGAATGAGACATCCTGTCTCAAAAAAAAATAAAAGGCAAGATTTTAAGACAGTCAAAAATTGTTTTAATTCTATTCTTCTGTATATTTGAATACCCCTCTTCTTATCAGAGCAGTTATACCAATGTTTGAGGCAGAAATATATATGTTTATATAAAACATACATATATTGATGTATATATAGTCACTGTAAGTATACCCTACAGATATAAATAGTCTTTATGGGGAAGTAAGTGGCACAAATGGTGCATCAAGATGACATAATCTGCAGCCATTAACAATGAAAATCGTTACGATGTTTTAAAAACATGAAAAAATGCTTAAGAAATCCATGGAGGTAAGGAGAAAGAAGAAATAGCGAATGATATGTACACTGAAGGGAATACAGTTGGTTTTTTTGCTTTGTTTTTGAGACAGAATTTTACTCTTGTATCCCCAGCTGGAGTACAATGCTGTGACCTCTGCTCACTGCAGTCTCCGCCTCCCGGGTTCAAGTGATTCTCCTGCCTCAGCCTCCCGAGTAGCTGGGATTACAGGCATGTGCCACCATGCCCAGCTAAACCTGATACACATGTTGAAATCCCATATCTATTAAAAATAGTTACTAAAACAGTGTTTTCACAAAATTAAAAGCACTGTAGGCTAGGTGTGGTATGATCAGCTCTTTGAGAGGCCAAGGCAGGAGGATTACTTGAGCCAGAATTTTGAGACCAGCCTGGGCAACAGAGCAAGACTCTGTCTCTAAAAAAGCAAGAAAGCAAGAGAGAGACTGTGCAAAAACAGACCTTTGAATTGACCTAGAGTATAATTGAAAACTAAGGTTCACAAACCAGACTTGACCTGCTGTCTGTCTGTACAGCCTGCAAATACAGACACATTCCTCCATTTCCATATAGTCTGGGACTGCTTTCATGCTACAAAGGTAGAGCAGGTGACCTCCTGGACCACAAAGCTTAAGATGTTTATTAACTGGTCTTACAGAAAAAATCTGTGGGCCCTTGCTTTGGAGGGTGGGATTATGAACATGTCCCTTCTCCCAATTTTCAGTATTTGTCCACTATGTAATTATAGATGAAGAGTGAGCCAATACAAATCACCTAACACTAACATTTTAGATTTAGATTTCTTGATTTCCACCAAGACTCACCCATGAGATAATTACAATTTTGCTGAGAAGAGAACTTAGATGGTTGCTATGGCTAATGAATACAATCCTAACACTTTGGAAGGCCGAGGCAGGAGGATAGCACGAGGCCGGGAATTTGAGATCAACAACACTGAGACTCCATATCTACAAAAAGTAATTTTAAAAAACTAGCCAGGCAAGGTGACATGTGCCTATAGTCCCAGCTACTCGGAAGGCTGAGGCAGGAAGATCACTGGAGCCCAGAAGTTCAAGGCTGCAGTAGGCTAAGAAGGTGCCACTGCATTCCAGCCCGGGTGACATAGCAAGACCCTGTCCCTAAAAAAATAATAATAGTAAAGAGAACTTAGATTGGAGGTGCTTAGAGGGTGTGTTTGTATGGGAAGCGGCCGCATGTCTGATGTGTGAGTCTCGTAGGCTGCGGGGCATCCTCACAGCCTCACACCTCTGTGGGTCTCTGCTGCATTCATGAATGATCACATCATGTCTTTTTCAGTGAAACTACATAATAGGATGCAGCAATTGCTACCTCAAATATCTACAACAGCTGGATGGGTAACACAAATGAGTAAAGCGGGTTGAGTGTAAGATAATAGGGAGTAGGGAGGACAGAAATTAACAGGAAAGAATGCCTGTCCCATCCCATCCTTCTAATGATGCAGGCTGATCACTGCTGGGCAGGAAGGCAGGTCCAGTGTGGACAGATCTTTTAACTCTTCTAAGGAAGATGAAAATCATATATGTAAGTAAAATTGTCTGTATATAAAAAAGGACAACAAACTCCTTTTTTGAAATCGCCACATAAAATAAATCTGCCAGACAAATTTGGCCCATTGCTGACTATGGTGCAACTCTACTAAAATTAAATTCACTATGTATGTGTTTGCGATCAGTACCTGACTCGGGACTATTTTGAGGTTTCAAAGCTCCCAAATGTTCAAATATTAACAATCACATTCAATGAGTGTTTACAGCATGACAGGAGTGGTGGAAAGAGTTTTATATATATAGACACATCTATTCCTTTATGAGACAGGAACCATTCTTACCATCCACCCCCATTTTAAAGATAAGGAAACAGAGGCATAGATAATTAATTCACCAAAGTTCGCAAAATTAATACATGTAGAGATTAGGTTTGAATCTAAGCAATGTGGGTCCCAGAGTTTGTGTTCTCAGCCAGGGCTTCTCACACTTGAACCTGCATCCAGATCACCTGCAGATCTAATTGAAGGCAGATTCTGGTTTGGAAGGTCTGGGATGAGGCTTGAGATTCATTTCTAACAAGCTTCCAGGTGATGCTGATAGTGCTGGTCCATAAACCACACTTTTAGAGTAGCAAAGCTCTTAATCACGACATGAGGGGTTCTCAAAGTGTGTCCCCCATAGCAGCAGCGCCAGCATCACCTGGGGGTGCCTTCGATGTGCAGTTCCAACAAACTGCGTTTGTCAAGCCTTGCAGATGATTCTGATTCAGGTTCGAGATCTTAAAAATGCAAAGCCTCAGTTCTCAAGCTGTCAGAGCCCTGCTCTTTCTGATCATCTCTAGTTTGGCTGTGGGAATGGTCAGAGCTTTTTCTCTCTTAGGACATTGATTTTTGCTTGGGTAGGGGAGACACAATGTACTAATGGCTCTTTGTATATCTGTAATCCTGGTGCCCCATAGAGAGCAGCACTTCTTTAAATAGATGCAAGAGCTGTGGCCCTAGACACTCTCTTTTTTGCACATTTGCCTTCCACTGAGGCCACAATCAAGCAATATAAAACTATCCCAGTTTGACTCAAGTAATCCCTTTGTTCCCACTGCCAACTGTCAAAGGTGACTGCCACTGTGTTCTCTGGGCTTGACAACTTTTTCCAGAAGCTTTCCATGCCCTGGGCCTTAGACATGCATATCCTCTGGAAGATGAGATGGGTGGGAGCCGAGTGTATTTGGTGGGGGGCAGTGTTTAGGGGAAGCACAGAAACCATACAGCTGTAATCTGGAGCACCAGAAGTGTTTTGACAGTTTTCAAGATGGACATTAAATCACTCGCTGGAGAGAAAGTGAAGTGGGCGTCAGTCAGGCTGGGGATGGGGTAGGCAGCTGGCAAGTAGCAATTTCGGTGACTGTGCGATGCGAGTCAGAATGAGAATCATAAATCTCGATTATTCTCTGTCTCAGCTGATTTGAACTGAACGCCTTGGACAGGGATAGAGTTCACATCTTACTGAAAACTGCAAAAAAACTTATTAAATACACAAACTGATATAAATAGCCCTCCATCCATGTTAATGTTCAAACCATCACCACTGAGGGAAAGAGGCGACATTGTGCAGATCTGGGATCTGTTTTGATAAGAAGCAGCATTCTGGATCCCCAGGAGCCAGAGGAGCCCGCTGCCCTCCCTATGTGTTTTCAATCCAGTGCCAGTCTCCATCACTCTGTTGCCAGAATGCTAGCTGTTCTTCTAATGAAGGCAATTAGTGCAGCCAGCCCTTGTTATTCTGATTGCCCTCCTGTTAAAATTAGGCACCCTATAGAAAAATGAAAATGCAGAGTCGTTACCATAAAGCAATAATAAAGTAAACCATTCAATTACGGATGTAAAAAAGGCACTTGGATTAATAAGAATATTGTATGCTTAAGAGCATTAAAATGCCAGCATATTACCATTTTTGTATACATAATGAATGAACTTAGACACCAGAATGATTGGGACATGGAAATACTAGATGATGGTGCCCCTCCTTATAAGTTAACGCTGCTACTTGGGGGCTAGGGGTGTGGGGATGGGTGAGCACCACAGGACCCCTGGACATTCATATATCACTGTTTGGAAGCAGGGATTGACTGAGGGGGTGCATCACGGAGGTAGCAGATGAGAGAAAAGATGAATAACTGACAGCATCCACTTGCAGGATGGGAATATGATGTTTTCCATCCTTTGCTAGAAAGCTTGAAGAATCCTCAGCATCAAGATGAGGAAATTAAAGGTAACAGAGTGTGGAGCAGGGATTACAAAGTCACACGGCCGCAGGAGCCAGGCAAGTAACAGAAACAAATGAGTTGAGCCACCTGAAAGGTGATTGAGAACAGGGTGACTGTATTGAAAGTAAACCTCTGCCTGCTACTTAGCTTCAGCCAGTTTGGTTTGGTTTGTTTGGTAGCAATTTTTTTTTTTTTTTTTTTTGCCTTGAGGAGGCATGGGTTGCCAGATCTGGTGATTTTCAGAAGCTAAAGTTGACGTTTGAGGTTTCCAAAATTTTGAAATACTGTGAGCCAAACACAATGTTGTGAGGACCCACTATGGCTCCAGGGTCACTGCTTGTTAAAGCATTTGTTAAATGCTCAACAGTAGCGGGTCAGGATATTGTTTTCTTTCCTGAATTTGTCACTATTTGGCTGTGTTGCCCTAGAAAAATCACGTAGCCTCTCTGGGATTCGGTTTTCTCATGTGTAAAATAAAGTCTTCTAGGCTGCAAATGCTGTGATGCAACCATAATGTCTCTTTGGCTCAACACAATATCTCCAGAATGTAGGACAATGCCTGGCACACAGTATGTGCTGAGAAAAATGTTTGTTGAAAGACTGAAAAAAAAAATGGAAGAATGAATGAAAGTCCTCTGAATTCCCACAACCAGTCTCCCGGCTTCTTACTGTTAGTTCCAACCAATCCTATCCCCCAACCACTCTCCTTCCTATTGACCGAGATATAAACCCTGGTCCCTGACTCTGCCACTTCCTCAATTTGTACTTCCTCATTTACTTCCATTCATTTAGTTATTCATCGTTGGAACTATAATGCAGCCCCATTATGGTGGATGAGGTCCTGTGCTGGGAACTGGGAACACAGAAATAAAAAGGCAGCATCCCTGCTTTCAAGTGTCATCTAAACTAGAGAGGCTGAACAAGTGAGCCTAAGAATTGGATGCAGTGTGATGATTGGCTCTCTACTGGAAACATGTGCAACTGGCCATCTTGGCTTATCTCTTTGACCCATGCATCCAACTCACCTATAATCCTTCCACATAAAACAGATTCTAGACTCCTATTGCTGTTACCTTAATTCTGAAAATTCATGTCAGAAGTTCCTCTCTGGCCTGTACAGACAGTCCTCATCATAACCCTGGCTGTCCCAAATCTCCCACTGGTACCATTTGTGGGGTCTGACTTTCCTTCCAAATTTGTTTCCAGGCTATTTTCCTCTCAGTTCTTCATGGCTAAACATCCTAATCCTATATTCTGCAAAATCAGTCCCTTGAGGACTTTTTCCCTCTTGAAGATCCCATAATTTTGATTCAAGATGAATCCCATGAAGACATGAATGACTGATATTAAAGAAATGTCTTCCTGATATAGGAGGACTTTCATTTAACAGTAACTCCTCATTAGAAAGTGCTGCCTTGGTACAGAGCTACCATGAAAGTTTTTCATTTTCTTTGCCAGATCTAGATACCTCCTGTTCTATCACTATGCAAACAATTTCTGGAAACTCTCTATTTTCTTTCATTTCTGACTGCAAACTGGCCAATTTTTCCTAGCTCATTGCTTTCATGTAATGTATTGCCACATGTAGCCAATATCAACCAACAAACACTCCTAATGTCACATTTTCCAACTTTCCCGCTAGAGCTATAAGTTCATCAGACATGTGGCCTGCCTCCAAAATTATCACAAGGGACAGTTTTACCAAGCATTTGCTAAACAGAGATCAATCACCATGTTAGTAGCCTTTAGGAGAAGTTTCCTTTCCCTCACCTGCCCTGCTAAGTGAATGCTAAGTATTTTAGGATTTTGTTATAAAATCACCCAGCTCCTGGTACTCATTTCTGTGTTACAAAGAAGGCTAGATTACTCTGGATTAACAAATTAGTCCAGAAGTGTCAGTTGCTGAATGCAAGTGTTTGTTTATTGTTCATGCCACAAGTCCACTCTCGGCTGGCAGGAGGCTCTGCTGTATATAGTCCCTTAAGGAAACTCCACCAGAATGGGATGCAATTATCTCAACACACAACTTCTTGATTGGCTGTGGCTGAATAACAAATATTTGGGAGGTCATATGGGACTTTTCTTGCTTGCAGTCTCTTAGCCAGGAATAATGTCAAGGCTCTGTCTAACTCTTAGAAATATGAAAAATACAGTCCTCTTGAGTGCCCAGAAGGAAGAAAAGAACCAGATATGGGTGAGCACTAGGCATTTCTATCACACTCACTTAGTATCTTCTTTAAATTGAATGATTTTTATATAAAAAGTTCCCATTTAAATTAGAGCATATACTCCCTAAGAGAAATTACTTGAATAAGGAAACTTGCTATATCTTCCACAAAGAGATAACTGGTACCACTACCATAATCAGATGGTAAGAACAAATTATGTCAGAAACAGAAACAAAACACATGTTACAAAATTTTATGCAGATATTATTGTGGATGAAGGGCCTAAGTCTGAGACTTACTTTCTCTTTATAAAAAAGAGGATGGTACACTAATGATAGAGAGGTACTAAAGCTATATTAGCCAAAGGGAAACATTCAGCTTGGCATAATCAAACAGAAAGAGACATAACTTGTGAAACACTTCATTATTATATGATTCAGTGTTACTTAATGCCTGTTCATGTAGCTTTTAAAATAACTGAGTATACACCAGTAGGACTTTTATATCTATGAGTTACTCTGAGCTTGAGTGTGTCAGGGTGGACAACATCAGATATTTGGGGCCTGGCATGACAACCACATTTATAGGCAGATTCTTGGACACTTGATCCATAAGAACAGCCTCATCAGAGAACACTTGGTTTATAGGAGCAAAGCGAGAGGATAAAATCTGTCTGCATATATTCTGATCCATGCAAGCCATTCATGTCTAGGCTGATTTCTGGATTTACTCTAACACAAGGTTTTGCAGCCTCACCAATACTGATACTTTGGGGCAGCTATCTCTTTGTTGTCGGGGGAAGGAGGCTTCCTTGTGCACTGTACAATATCTAGCAGCATCTCTGGCCTCATTCACTAGATTTTAGTAGCACACCCCACCCCAATCTGTGACAACCAAAAACGTCTCTACACTTTGATAAATGTCTCTGGGTGGGAGTTATAATCACTCCTACTTAAAAAGTGCAAGTTTAGCTTAAATCTCCCCAGATTGGAAAGCCATCTTGTGAAGTAAGGAATTTGGCCTCTAAAGAAGAGAGGCCTAATTTTTATTCTGGCTCCTGGGAAGTCATACCTAGATTCTTAGAATTTCCTGAATGATAGGAACTCGTGCTGGGACTCTCAGATTACACTTGATAGTTTATTTTAACAAGATGGCTCAAGGTGGGAACTGGCCATGCCACAAAGACCAATCATGCAATCAGATGGCTGGGGCTTTGATTCCCATGTTAGCCTGACCTCTAGGGAGGAAAGGAAAACCAGAATTTGGGTTCAGCCATGTGGGCAATAATTCAATCAGTCATGCTTAAGTTACTGAGTGCAATAAAAGTGCCAATATAAACTCTGGACATAGAGACTTGGGTGAGCTTCCCAGATTGGCAGTACTACACACATATTGCCATATATTGATGTTAGATTACAGGCTCACGCCTGTAATCTAAGCATTTTGGGAGGCTGAGGCAGGCAAATCACGAGGTCAGGAGTTCGAGACCAGCCAGGCCAATATGGTGAAACCCCGTCTCTACTAAAAATGCAAAAAAATTAGCTGGGCGTGGTGGTGGGTGCCGGTAATCCTAGCTACTCAGGAGGATGAGGCAGGAGAATCGCTTGAACCCAGGAGGCACAGGTTGCAGTGAGCCGAGATCGCGCCACTGCACTCTAGTCTGGTGCCTGGCAATGGAGTGAGACTCTCTCGAAAAAAAAAAAAAAAAGAAGAAGAAGAAGAAGAAAAAGAAAAGAAAAGGCCCTAAGGTGAGAACATGTTTGGCATATTTGAAATATTTAAAAAGTAGTCATCCAGGATTAAATGAAATGAAGCCTATGAAATTGATGAGCTTAGTCCCCGGCACTTAAATAAAAATTTAAGCATCTGTTGGGTGAATCCGTATAAATGCATGCTGAGTGTTTTCGCAAAACATCCCTACGAGTAATAACAGTGGAACCTATGTGTGCTTACCATATATTTTATATTAATTGCTTTATTTTCTCCTCATAACAACCTCTTGAGCTAGATAATGTTGTCTTCACCATTTTTATAGATGAGGAAATTAAGGCAAAGGCATTAAGCAAATTGCCCAAATTCACACAGCTCTTAAGTGGTAAAACCAGGAATGATAACTGGGCAGTTGTTTTTTGAGCACCTTGTCCCTAACCACTCTGCCACACCACATGTTTTAATAATAATGGTTCCAGCTCATTGTCAGTCCCCTTCTTCTGACCTTTCAAAATACAATTCAACTTTTACTGTGAATTTCTTATTTAATAAATCTATTTATTTAATGAGCATTTATCAAGCACCTGCCAAGTTCCTGGCCCCTGAACACGCACTGAGAATATAAAGAATGTGGCCCAGCTTCTATACATTCTGGAACATGGGGGTAGAGACAACTACAAAATTATAATGCATTGTTTCAAGCCTTGAAATACCATTTAACTGTCTCACGTGTCTTCAGCTCATCTTCCCAAGAGGGATATGTCAGCAGAGGTTGTGATGTGTAAAAATTATTGCTGATGTATCTGGACATTTTCATAAACAATGGAAAAAATATTAGTAGCTTCTGAGAAACAAAAGCTACAGGAGCAGAATTACAAATTTCAGGAAATCTTTGGCTGCACTTAGAAGAGACTCTACCAATGGGGTCTTCTGAGCTGCCTAATTCTTGATTTTACTCTCTTGATCTTTCCTGTTTATCAGAATATTTGGCTGATGGAGGAACAAACCTTCCCTTTCTTTTTGGTATTGTTGCATATAATTTCCTTTTTCTCTGGTCCTCAAGCTCATACACTTTGACAGGAAGCTCTGTTGAGCCCTTTTCCCATATGCCACATGTGCAGAGATAAAACATGGATCACTGTCTCCTTGTTTTATGGTAAAATAGGATTGCCTGCAAACCACACCCTGCTGACTTATCTACTAAGGCACAGGGCTCTATCACCTGGTTGACTGATTCTTGAGATAGATCCGGAATTTGTGCATATTGCCTTCACTAACATTAAAGGGGCATTAATTGATTATTCAGGTGTAGAATCCATTCTGTTCCCCAACTTTATAGCCCTCTCAATCTTCTCCAGAAACTGCAAGGGCCGTTTGGCCCTGGCCTGGCTTCATTAATGTTGACTTGGGTAATACTTAGGAAGGCAAGCCTAGACTCTGTAGACTTCATATCCTCATTTCTATGGCATAGATCTCAACCTCACACATCCTTCCTAGTATTCCTAATAGATTAGTGAAACAGGGATGTCTTTTCTTTTTCTGTTATAACTGCAACATTGTCTTCATTCCAACCCTATTTCCTACATCCATGTACACACACAAACACACCTCCCTCTCTCTCTCTCACACACACGCACATACAAACATATTCCTGTGATGACATTGTCACTGGCAGCTCATCAGCCAAACGCAGTCTGAGGTTGTGTTTTATTGTACATGCTCATGTATTTTAAACAATTAACATTGAATGTTTTGGTTTTTTTTGTTGTTTTTGTTTTTTTTTTGTGAGACAGAGTCTTGCTTTGTTGCACAGGCTGGAGTGCAGTGGCATGATCTTGGCTCACTGCAACCTCCACCTCCTGGGTTCAGGCAATTCTTGTGTCTCAGCCTCCTGAATAGCTGGGATTACAGATGTGCACCACCATGCCTGACTAATTTTTATATTTTTAGTAGAGATGGGATTTCACTATGTTGGCCAGGCTGGTCTTGAACTCCTGACCGCAGGTGATCTGCCCACCTCAGCCTTCCAAAGTGCTGGGATTACAGGCATGAGCCACCATGCCCAGCCAAAATTGAATGTTTTTAAGTAATACCTGAGTTTTCCAATTTTGCCATAATCCCCATCAATCTTTATTCTCTAGTTTCATGTATTTATCTTACCGGCTTGGCCTCTGGAGGAACTTAAATTTACAATCCCTCTCTCTAGTCCAGTTTCCCAGTCTTGCCAAGCTGAGTCCTGGGTTTATGTAAGTGCATGTGCTGCTTTCCAGGCGTGGACTTGTTTTCCTTCCCAAACTATTAACAATAGCTGAGCTTGTGGTATAGGCAGGACACTGTGCCGAATGCTCTCATACGTTCACTCATTTATTCCTCAAAACGACCCTTAGGAGAGAGAAACTACTGTCATTCCCATTTTACAGAAGAGAAAACTGAGGTTTAGAGAAATTAAGATAATTATGTCATATAATACAGTAAGTCCAAGATTTGAAATCAAGCCATTAACTTTAAAACATATCTTCTTTTCTAGTAAGTTATCTCAATAATTGTCCCTTATTCTTCAATACTCAATTCAGACATGCTTCCTCTGTGAAGCCATCTTCGAGTCCCCACAAGCAATATTAGTTATTTTCTCTTGATGATTCTCTAAGTGCTATGCAGAACACCTCTTTGCAAAGTTATCAGTTTGATAACTTTGACTTTATTTGATTCCGGGTAAATATCCCACTAAACCAGTATTTCTCTGACTTGAAAATTACAGACATCCAAGGATAGGTCCCTAGTTTTCCTTGAGCCTCAATTTAAAATCTCTACCTCATCCAACAAGAATGTATTTTAAAATTATATTTTCACTTTTTTGTTTTTGAGAGTGCAGTGGTGCAATCTTATCTCACTGCAACCTCTGCCTCCTGGGTTCAAGCAATTCTACCTCAGCCTCCCAAGGAGCTGGGATTACAGGAGTGCACCACCACACCCAGCTAATTTTTGTATTTTCAGTAGAGACGGAGTTTTGTCATGTTGGCCAGGCTGGTCTCAAACTCCTGACCTCAGGTGATCTGCCTGCCTGGGCCTCCCACGGTGCTGGGATTACAGGCATGAGCCACCACGCCTGGCCACATTTTCACATTTTAACACCACTTTAATCACTACAGAAACATTGAAAACCCCCACCTGTGCTAGTCTATAGACTTCTTAACGACCTGTTACTCATCTTTGAATCTTCATTGCTTAGACGTAGGCCTGGCCCAGAACACAGATTCTTAAAATGTTAGTTGAATGCATGAATGGATGAATGAATGAATGATAATGCACTCCCGAAGAATAAAGGAGTTATGTCCCGTGTTGCTAGGAAAACTTAGGCTACAATGAAAAACTGACTTTGCAGAGCTGATTCCCCAAGGTCAGTGACTGCAGTTAATTCAGGTCTTAGCATTGAGACAGTGAAGAGAGTTTTAAGTCACATCCGCAGTTCTACAACATAGGATAATTGTACTTCCCAGCTTCATTGAGGTTAGGTGAGAGCACGTGAACTGTTTTAGCTAATAAAATGTGAGTGGGAGTGAAATAGGTTATTTCTGTGTGTAAGACTGTAAGAGCTTGTGTACAACTGGCTATTTTCCTTCGCTTGACTACAGTCTCCATGCAGCATTCGAGATGGCAGAGCTTGCATCCACCTGCATACCTGAGTAAGTTGGGGCAGAGGCTCGAGCTTACTGCTATGGACAGGAAGCATGGATAGGCAGTGCCTCTTCATTGTGTTAAGTCACTGGCATTTGATGATCATACTGCAGCAAAAGCTAGCCTATCCTGACTGATAGAAACACCTATATGCACCCATTAACTCACTCACTTCACAAATATTTACTGAGCACTCAGTGTGTTTCAGGAGCAATGCTAGGGGCTAGGAATAGAACAATGAGTAAAATCAGATATGGTCCTTGACTTTATATAAGGCAGAGTCTCCTGGGAAAGACAAATATTTATTAAAGAAAGACATACAGTTAAGTTTCTAACAGTGACAAATGCTTTGAGATGAGGAGCCTGATGTAATAAAATTAGCTGATGGGGCCAGGCACGGTGGCTCACTCCTATAGTCCCAGCACTTTGGGAGGCCGAGGCGGGTGGATCACGAGGTCAAGAGATCGAGACCATCCTGGTCAACACGATGAAACCCCGTCTCTACTAAAAAAAAAAAAATACAAAAATTAGCTGGGCATGGTGGCGCATGCCTGTAGTCCCAGCTACTTGGGAGGCTGAGGCAGGAGAACTGCTTGAACCCAGGAGGCGGAGGTTGTGGTGAGCCGAGATTGCGCCATTGCACTCCAGCCTGGGTAACAAGAGCGAAACTCCGTCTCAGAAAAAAAAAAATTGCTAATGGAATCATGTGATCAGAGATCAGAGAAGACATCCCTGAGGAGTTCCTGATTGAGCAGAAAGCAAAAGAAGAGAAATATTAATTCCGTAAAGGGTTTGGGGAAGGAAAGAACGTGTAAGGCCCAGGGAACAACATGTGCTCAGACCCCATGACAATTACTCAGTGTGTTTAAGGAGCTGAATGAAGGCCTGGGTAGCTCTGATGAGACTAGCTTGGAAGTTCCCTAGTTTCTCTGACCTCCAGCAGGATGGAAGCATCGCCATGCTAGGCGTGGGTGCTGCTGACTCAGACGGTAAATGTGAAATGACCTAGACCCTGAAGCTGACTAGTGAAGAAGTGCAAGGCATGCCATCCCCAATTATATTGTGTTGGTATCTTGGGTTTTTTATCTAGAGACATGGTCTCACTCTGTCGCCCAGGATGAAATGTAGTGACATGATCTTGGATCACTGCAGCCTCCGCCTTCCGGGTTCAAGCAATTCTCCTGCTTCAGCTTCCCAAGTAGCTGGGATTACAGGCATGCACCACCACATCTGGCTAATTTTTGTACTTTTAGTAGAGACAGGGTTTCACCATGTTGGCCAGGCTGATTTGGAACTCGTGACCTCAAGGGATCCACCCGCCTTGGCCTCCCAAAGTGCTGGGATTACAGGCATGAGCCAACGTACCTGGCCCTGGATTGGTATCTTGATTATTTCAAGTTGAAAACATTGGAGAAGTTATAGTTTCAAAAAGTGCTGGCTGACCTGTATCTTCCTGCATACAGCAAGCCGTAAAGATCCCTCTGGGAGGGATACCCTTCCTGTGTCAGAGAGAGAAAGCAGCCCTTATCACCAGAGATTAGGAATTGGGGGCCACCATGAACCTGAATAGATAAGCATAATGAAGTAAGCCTTATCTTCAACCTGTTTTACACCCTCCAGTATATCTCCAAGTGACTCCCCTAGAAATTTATCATTCCTAGACAGATCTCCTTTGTCCTGTCATTTCTTCTCAAGTTTTTCATTCTTTGTCTAAAAAGTATAAGAGCATCTTGCTTTGGCCACTTCGGACTTCACTCTCTTTTGAAGAGGCCTGTGTACATGTACAGCTAATAAAGTTGATATGTTTTTCTCTTGTTAATCTGCCTGATTTCTGGTTTCTAGATCCAGCCAAAGAGCTCACTAAGAGCTAACGGGGAATTGCAGGTGATCTCTGATTCCCTTATACTAGAACCTAGTGGATGCTGAATAAATGCCAGATGAGCCTGAATCTATGGCTGCATGTACTAATCCCTGCTTTTTAAAAAAGCTGTGGCCATGTGTCTAACTGCCTTTGGCCCTAGAAGTTTATGTCCTTGGATCGTAGTTATTACAATGGTGGCGGGGTCGGGGGGGGGATGAAAGGCTGTATGGTGAAGCAGCTTCCCTTAATATGGCCTTATAACCCCCGATTTCTACTCATAGTTTATGAAAACAGAGCATAATGTCCCTGAAGACAATGGCATCTGATGAGGGAAGGCTTCTGTCTTCATTGCCTGAAAGCACAAATCAGGAAGGGAGGAAATGGCCTAGTCTTGTGAGTCTGTGCACTTCATCAGCAGGTAGCTGAATGAAAGCTGAGGATGAAGGTGGATGTGAAACAAATAGGAGAGGGCAGCAATCTGTACTGAATCCCAGGATGCTTAGATATTGTTCTTTTAATCCCCTGACTTCCCTGAAATGCACACATTAACATTCACATTTCACAAATGGATAAGGAAACTGAGGCACAGAGGTGTCGCAAAGTTGGTAACTGGTGCATCCAAGACTCAAATCCACTTCTGTATGATCCTGAGTCATTTTTTGCCTTCCTGATGCTAAGGGGTAAGCTTCCTATTTTGCAAAATTTAAAGCAGGAGTTATAAAAGCAGATACCTCTAGAAGCCTGTGCAGGGGAGATGGAGAAAGCCAACTGAGAAAAACATAGTAAAGAGAGGTGAAGACCAAGGGGACCTGAAGAACATGTGCCTTTCTGTAAAGGGCAACTACTAATTAGCTCCTACTGGTAATTGTCACATGTTAGTGAGGACAGATTTGTCAGATTCCCCAATATTTCAAGAGAATCCCCAAATCTACATATCACATGAAATCTCCAAGCTGTTAAAATGCTTTTGAAACTGTCTTTGCAAAAATTATAACAGTGAGAAAATGATGACAGTGAAAGAGATCTGACCTAACCAACCCCCATCTTGCCTTTAACCTCTAAACTGCCCTTAGGCATTTCTGGGCTTAGGCCAAGCTAACTTTGGGAGAAATTTAATTTATAGTTTAAATGATAATATCCCTTCCCCAAAACTGAACCATCTTTATAAAGTTAATGAAAGACTATCAGGTCAGGAGGAATGAAAGGAGCCTGAATTCTGTCAAGGTGTAGATGGAAATAATTACCAGCCATTATTCTAGAGCTCACAAGATCTGCAACTTCTTCAATTACTCCTGTAGGTGAAATCACTATTGTAGAACCTAAAATTGGCTTTTCGAGATGTCCTTTCAGGTTTTTGCATCTCTGACCACCAACGGTGCACCAAAGACCATTTTCCATACCCCTATGATTGCATGCCCAACCAACCAGCAGCACTCATTCCACTGCCTGCCAAACTATTCTTGAAAAATCCTAGCCTCCAAATTTTCAAGGAGGCTTATTTGAATAATAATAAAACTCTGGCATTTCATTCAGCTGGCTCTGCATGAGTTAAACTCATTCTCTATTGCAATTCCCCTGTCTTGATAAATTGGCTCTATCCGGGCAGCAGGCAAAAAGAACCCTTCGGGCAGTTTACAATCTCATCTTTAAAAAAGCCAACAAACAAAGAAACTGTAAAAAAAAAAAAAAAAAAAAAAAGGTTTTTTTTGCAAAATGATAGTGTCGTTTGGGGGGTTTTTGTTTTTTTTTTTTTTTTTTTTTTTGTG